>APFE030137989.1:159853-175582 GCA_000404065.3 Pinus taeda
ATGGACCGAAAAACCATCGCGTCCAAAACCATGGACCGAAAACCATCGCGTCCAAAAAACATGTGCGAAAATCATGCACAAAACCATAGGTGGGTCCGCCCAACCTAACATAGGGTCCAAAACCAAAATTTTCCGGGGCGCTGCCCCGAACCCCATAATGTGGGGTTACGGGTACCCCTCAAACCCCCTGTTAACTATGTGGAAAGAATATAACACAACCCAACACAGGAAGTAAGAATCTTAAAGTTTTTTTACCTGAATTACCTGGGTGACAAGATCCTCATACCAAAAGAAAATTGTATCAAAATAGGCACTACAGTGTGGCAAGCGCTTTTCGAAGATTTCTAGAAATTGAACTTCGACGGGGCGGCTAAAGGCAACTCAGGAAAGGATGGTGTGGGAGGAATCATTAGAGACTGGACTGGTAAAATACAAAGGTTCTATTTCATTAACATGGGACAAGCCATAAACATCACAACAAAGTTTCGAGCTCTAGAACAAGGATTGGAAACATTGCAATAGGAAAGGAAGATAAATGTAACAGTAGAAGGAAACTCAACTCTAGCCATTCAGGTGGCATGAATAATTCAATTTGGTACCCTGATAAACAAATTCAAAAGGAATTGGGAGCTCAACCAATTTATTAATAGGATTAAGGATCACCTGGAAGAGCTAAAAGCTATAGAATTCATTCTAGTCAAATGCTCAACAAATGTGTTGGCAGACAAAGTGGTTAACGAAGGGGTCAAGAGAACAAGAGGTCTAACTGAACTGACCTGGGAAGAGATGGTAGAAGGAAAATTCAAGGTGGATTGCAGAAGATGGTGGTAAAAGACCTACCCATGTCAAAGGAGCAGCATGAAGGAGACGGGTTGGGCCAGGAGGATGAAAACAACCCACATGACGAAAGGAATGTCTTATGATAAAAATGAGTGGAAAGTAGCGGGCAATGCGGAAGATCAAGGAGGTGTGTGTCAACAGGGGTTGAAGCACATGACAGTAGCTGATGGGAATAAGTGGAAGCCAAGATCGCATAATCACCCATCGACAGGTGGAATTTATGATAACGGATGGCCGTGGAGGTTTGGAAGGACATAACTTAGTGTGAAATAGTACTGGTACAGTACCATGTCTATAATGGGCATGTATATGCCATTTGCGAAGGCAAATGAGAGGGAGGAATGTCCCATCCTCACACGATTACACTACAATGACATTGGAAAATGAAAATTGCCGAAAATGATCAACAAAGATGCCCAAAGTACGAGGAGGATTGTGGTGCTATGGATTTTTTGTTTATATGATAAGGAGGGGCACTACATAGGAGGCATAATGATAAGTTTGGAAGAAACAAAGGGGAGAAGTAAGAAAAGAAGGTATGGTTATCAGAGAGACGTGACACCCAGAAGAGCTATGATAAGAAATGGGAGTGGAAGGCCAAGGGGAAGGTCGAGAGCAGAAGTTCAAGGCTCCCCGGCTGGTAAGAGAACAAGATTAGAGGAGGTGGAAAATGAAGAAACCCTCAAATACCATGAGACTGTCCCTGAACAAGGCAAGGAAATTATCGAGGCATGGGAAAATGAAGTAAGGTGAATGAGGAGGAACACCTCATATTACATGATTGAAGAAGAGGTTAAATGGATAATCAATACAGGGAAGTCCCACACGAGACAAACGTGTACAAGAGAACACTGGAAATAACATGGCATGTCAAAACATTAATAGGAAAGCTGTGGGTGAAGGCAACGAAGGAAACAATTAAGGGACGAATGAAAATAAATTTGCAAATGAAAGCAATTGAACAGTGGAGGCACTCTAGAGGGTGGTCAACATCGAACACCTGCAGGATGATTACATTGGTGACATGAACATGATTTTTTCAGTTTACTTGAATTATATCCACAACTTGGATAGTATAATGGGGGAGGGAATTGGGGATTTGATCAAGTTAACAAAAAATAATGTCAAAGAAGCAATGAGAGCTAGTGGCAAGAAATCAACATCACTAAGAGCAGGAGCAGCAACGACAATGACAATGACCCTAATGGAAAATATACACCTGCATTTGGTTCAGGTGTGGAGGAGACTCCACCATTGTCATTGGATAAATGATTCTGTCTATTTGTTTATTTTTTTTGTATTTGGTTGACAGCCTAGTGAGGCCAAATTATAGTTATAAAATAATTAGAAGGTTTGTAGATCTAGATCTGAAAGACAAGTTTACGCTCAGACATCCAATATGGTGTAAACGTTTAAGTGTCAATAGACAAGTTAATTTTATTAATAGGCCCAGGAGATATCATAGGCAAAACATCCTTTGGGCTAGATCAGTTAAATTATGGAACAAGGATTTTTTCTACTGCAACTGGTCTGGTTTCTAGTTCAGTAGACCAGCAGACTATGATGTAAATTTTTGTGTTATTGAAATATAAGATGCTTCTCTGATTTACAATTTTTCTATTTATTTATCTTTACATTTATAGATATGTAGATTATTGTTAATAACACATGCATGTAAGATAATATTATGCAAAAAATAGAGAAAAATCAAATAAAATCTCACACCCACATTTGACGTAAGATATGACCTGGGAAACCCTTTTGGGGGAAAAACCCAGCTTGGTAGGTCACTCTGCTCTCTTTATCTGAATAGAAAAAGAAGTATGGCCTGTGGCCTATGGGCTACTATAGTGCACAAATACTCTCTGTGTGCTCTATCTCCTATCCCTCTTGGATATGTTTTCTCAACTACGGAAAAAATGCACTTGAAAGAATGGGACCCCTCATCCTCCTTGTGGTTGGGTTATAACATAACCTGATAACCTACTAGTGGTTAGGTTTGACTACCTCAAGTCTTAATCAGAGTTACAATATAGACTCTTCTACATCATGATCACACGGCTAGCCACTTTTCATGAATAATGGGGGCTAACATGGCATCCTGTTGAATTTTTGTGGTGAAAACAAGAAGGTCAACTTTTGAGTGGCATAACTTTTGCACACTGATTCTAATTGACGCGATTCGGGAACTGTTGGAAAAGCCTCTATACATAGAATAGGAATAAAATGTGTGGTGTTGAAGTAACAAATTTTTAACCCCAAAAAATGTCATTTGATACCTCAAAACACTCCCAGAAGGTTTCAGACCCCAATTTTCCAAACAGGATCCCGTTGGTAAAAATGGTCCTGAGAGATGATTCCTCCACTTTTTCTACTCGAAAAGCATCAAGATGCATGAAAAATAATATAATGATCCAATTAATATCACACCTCCTCATTTTAGGATGATTTCGGTCCCCAAAATATTCTACTGAATGAGGTAAGGAAAATTTTCCTTCACCTTCTCTTTGGTGTACCATTTAGCTTTGCCTGGAGTTTGTCCTTTTAACCCAATTTTCTAAAGGTCATGTTTCCCTTGTCTTGTAATTATGGACTTCTTCTACAAAATTGTATCCTCTATCAACTCTGTGTGAGTATCTGGTACCAAATCCTCCACAAAAGGTAGGACTTGTTCCTCTTCCTATTCTAGCATGAAGGGCTCATAGAGTTTCAAATTCTCTACATTCACAACCAAGTAAATGCACATATATGGTGGTAATTTGAGTCGATAGGTATTATCACCCACGTTTTCTAGTACCTCGAAGGGACCATACTTTAGAGCCTTGATTTTCTTATCAGACCCTTGTAGCCTCTGCTTGTTCAAATGTAGCCATACTCTGTCTCCCACCTTGAACGACTTCTCTGTTCTATTGTAATCATGCCCGGCCTTATATTTCTCCTAGGATTTGTATAGTGTCTCTTGTACTTGTACATGGATTTTCATGATCATTTCTATAAAATTTTCAACCCTCAATGCATCTCATGTGAGATCTTCCCTCACTCCTTGTTTCCCATATGAAATGTCCAAAAGTGAAGGAGGAAAATAGCTAAAACAAATTTCAAATGGGGACTTTCATGTATAACTGTGGACTGCTCTATTATAAGAATTTTGTATATATACCATATTTTCATCCTAGGTATTCTGATACTTTTAATTGTATCTGCTTAGAAGCTACACGAAGGCCCTGTTGAGTATTTATGTCTACCCATTTGTTTGTGGATGGAATGCTGTAGATCTCTTCAACTTTGTGTCCATCTTCTCCCACAATGTAGTCCAGAATGCACTAATAAATCTTGTGTCCTTATCTGAAGAAATGTTTCTTGGTATCCTAAAGAGCACCCAAACTTGTCCAAAAAATAAGTTCATTTCTTCTTGCCCACTTATGGTATTTTTCAAGGGCATCAAAACACAAATCTTTCTCCTATTGACTACCACGAGCATGTAGTCATGTCCCTTCATATTTGTTGGTATACCTCCCACAAAGTCTATGGAAATTTTTTCCCAAGGGTGAGTGGGTATAGGTAAGCGATGATATAGACCATGTTTCTTGTTGCTAGGCTTATTGGTACAAAAAGAAATGCATCCTCTTATGAACCTAGTTACCTTTTCTTGCATCTTTGGCCAATACACATACCTCTGCAAGTTGGCCATGGTATTCCCTACCCCAAAGTGCGTTGTAACCATGGAGGTGCAAGCCTCTCTAATTAGCTACAATTGCTCACCTTTAGGAACACATAGCTTATCTAGACTATAAAATAAGTCATACTCGATATGGTAGTCAACAGTGTTGCCGCTATCATGCAAATGGCTCTCTGTGCAACTGTTGAAACACGTCCCTCAAGTCCTCATCCTCTAAATATGCCTCTCTACTTGCACCATTGGTGAATAATTCCATGTGCATCAGAGTTCCCAAAGTTGTGATATTTGATGTGGGTGGCATTTAAAGAATGTCAACCAACTTGTCCATGCCACCTTTCTTGTACTTAATCACTAAATGAAACTATTGTAGAAACCCTATCCATTTGTAATATATGTTTTATTGTAGCTTACTTTGGGCTTGCAGGTATTGTAGTGGCTGGTGATCTATGTGAATTCCTATCTCCTTTCACAAGAGATAGTGCTTCCACTTCTTCATAGCTTGCATAAGGGAATAGAGCTCCTTGTCGTAGGTAGGGTAGTTAAGAATTTCCCCATGAAATACCTCAAAACGGTAGCATATAGGCCTTCCACCCTTCCTTAAGACCACTCCCATAGCATGCCCACTTGCACAACTCTCCATTTCAAAGGGTTGTTGCAAGTTTGTTAATTATAGAATTGGTGCTTGATTGGTCTTCATCTTTAGCTCCTCGAAAGCCCTCTACTGTCCCATTGGAAACTCTTGCCACTTGTTGTTATCACATGGAGTGGTGGTGCTGCTACTGAAAAGGAGGCTATGAATTTCCTCAGGTACTGTGTTGCCCTAATGAAACTCATGACCTGAGAAACATTAGTAGGCACTATCCATTTTATGATGGCCTCCATATTGGCATGATCTATCTTCAACTCTCCTACACCTATCACATACCACAAATACACCAATTGCTATTGTGAAAACTCTTGCTTCTTGATATTTTCTAGTAATTAATGTTTCTTTAATGTCTCTAACACCGGCATAAAATGTGAAATGTGCTCCTCCTAGGTAACATTGTATAACATATATCAACCAAATAGATAATAAAAAATGAATATATAAAAGGCTGCAATACATCATCCATCAATCTCATAAACATAGAAATTATGTTGCATAGGCCAAATGGCATGACCAACGACTCATAAAAACCTTGCCTGGTTTTGAAGGTAGTCTTCCAGGTATCTCCTTCTTGGAATCAAACCTAGTGATATCCATACTTTAAGTCTAGATTGGTGAAGAATTTTCTTGCTGCAACTGATCCAACATACCATTTATCCTAAGTAGGGGGTGCCTATTCTTGAGCATGATTTTGTTTAATACCTTGTAATTTATACGCATCTTCCAAGTCCCATCCTTCTTTGACACAATAATGATGGGTGACCCACATGGTGATGCACTAGATCGAAAGAAACTCTATTCCAGTAGATGCTACAATTGTTTCTTCACCTCACTTACTTCTATAACAGACTACCTGTATAGCCCAATGTTTAGTAATGGGGAGTACGACAATATTTGAATCTCGTGCTCCACTTCCCTCTTAGGTGGTAACCCTTTATGCTCCCAAAAAACATCCTGGTATTCCTATAGAAACTCTTCCAGTTGCCATTTATGTTTCTCAGTACACCCCTATAGGAATTCCTTACCTCTTACTGATTATTCTACAAGCATATTTTATCTTCAAAATAATAAAACACACTTCTTGCTAAAATTGACCAATTTCTTGGCTTGGTTGGAACTTACTAGTGAATTTTTTTTCTTGCATTTGTGCACATTGATGTTGAACAATTTTCCATCCTTGACGAGTCAGTACTGGTTGGATCCCTACATGAATATTGCATCTCGCATGTACATGTAAGGAATCCAAAACACGAATCCACATACATCAAGGGGAACCACATCGAGTTCTTCTTTATCAATAAAGTTAGCACTAATAGAAAATCTAATTTTTCACTATTTTGATACCTTCAATTTTGCATCCTTTTTTACCCATCCTAGTGGATGTGGGCTTGGATGATCATGAACTTCCAACCCCAAATTCTTGACCAACTCTGTTGCAATGAGATTTTCCTACGATCCCGAATTAAGCAAAGAATTAATCTTGGTTTTCTTAACCTATGTCTTTATATGGAAGGGTTTGGTTATTTCTTTCTCTTCCTGTCGCTGAAGGCTACTCAGATTCACCCCCTTATATACTGATGTATATACGATCTTGTCATCCACATCTGAGCTAATTTTAACTTGGTTTCTCAAATCAATGGCCATGATATTATTTTCTTTATTTTTTTTTTTTAGGTTAAGCTATGGATGCAACTTCCAACACTTCTCCTCTGTATGGTCATCAATGTTGCAGTGATTGTAGTGGTTTCTATGATCTTTACAATGATGTGTCATGGTTGTTGTATTTTATCTTTCCCCCTTTCTTCTTCTTCTTCCCCTTAGAAGCATTTTTTTTCTCCTACTTTGATCCACTTGATCGCACTTTCTTCAAGCCTGTGTTTTTGAGGTATGGTTCCTGTACATAAGCCTTGTGCACTAATCTAGGCTTAAAAAACATCACTTGCTCTTACAAATGGCAATGTATAACCCCATTATATTTTAGGAGTACATCTAAGTTATTTGGGATATTCCCAACATTATGGCCATGTTTATGAACTTTGTGGTGTACTCCTGCACACTTTGCCCTGGATTTTTCCTAAAGTAGTGCCATCAAATCCATTGGTCCTCTTCATACCCAATAGGGTAAAAATGTGACTTTATCAAGGTTTTGAAGTCCTCCCACTTAGTTATTGGAGGTCCTCTCTCCAACCTCAAGGCCTCCATGTGGTTTTCCCACCAACTTAGGGCATAACCCTCTAATTTAGCCGCACAAATGAAATGTTTTGTTCTTCCTCAATTTGATAGACATTGAAATATACTTTTTGTTGCTGCAACCAATGATTAAGATTCAGAACATCAATCTCGTTGTGGTATAGTTTGATATCAACCTTCACTTCCATTTTGAACAGAGATTGTGAATGATTCATGACACTTGAACTAGGTTGATCCTTTTCAGGTCCTTCCTTTAGTTGATTCTCTGTTTCTTCCCGATCTCCTAATCCCACATCTAATTTGTCCTCTACATTAAAACCCTCGTCTTCTCTGAATATGCCAAGATTAATGCTCAAGGCCTTGATGAGGAGATTTTTCATTTCAATTTATATCTATGAGTTGTTGTTGTAGCCACAAAAACCTGTCATCTACAAGATCGTGAGGTTTATTCATAGATTCGTTGACCATGATTATGGCTTTACGACTTTTGGCCTAGTCGATCTAGATCCCCTACAAATATCCACAATATACCCAAAGAAACCTACTCTAATACCAATATGATCCGTAAATTGTTGTGGATAATCCATTGGATAGTCCGTCATAATGTATTTAATACAATTATACTTAAAAAATCCAAGATCTACATCATTACAATTTTATTTATCTTTACATTTATAGTTATGTAGTTTGTTGTTAATATCACGTGCATGTAGATTAAAATTATGGAAAAAATAGAGAATAAGAAAATAAAAGCTCACACCCACATTTGACACAAGATATGACTTAGGAAACCCTTTTGGGAGAAAAACCCATCTAGAAGGTGAGGTCGCTATGCTCTCTTTCTCTGAATAAAAAGTGTATGTGAGTAAAACGAAGTATTGCATGTGGCCTATGGACTACTATAATGCATAAATCCTCTATGTGTGTTCTATCTTCTATCCCTCTTGGTTATTTTCACTCAACTATGGAATAAATGTACCCGAAAGGATGAAACATATTTCCTCCTAGTGACCTGATTATAACACAACCTGATAGCCTTCTAGTGTTTAGGTTTGACTACCTCAACTTTTAAATAGAGTTACAATATATATTATTCTAGAGTATTCTACATCATAATCACGTGGCTAGCCCCGTTTTCACGAATAATAGGGGTTGACATGGTATCCTCTCGAATTATGGTGGTCAAAACAGGAAGGTCAATTTCTGAGTAGCATAAATTTCACATACAGACTTCGATTAACGTGATTCTTACATTGTTGGAAATGTCTCTATGTATAGAATAGGAAAAAAAAATGTGGTGCTAAAGCGGAAAAATTTACCCCCAAAAAACGCCATTTGATGCCTCAAAACACTCCCAAAAGGTTTCAGACCCCAATTTTCCAAATTGGGTCCTGCTGGTAAAAATGGTCCTTAGAGCTAATTCCTCCACCTTTTCCACTCTAAAAGCATTAAGATGGATGGAAAATAATAAAGTGATCCGATCTGAATCAATTAACCAACCCTTTGTTCATGGAATTAGTTAAGACTTATACTATTCCATGACATCGTAAGTCTTCCAAATTATCATGACTTTGTTACAATATTCCACAATCTTATAACTCATAATATCATTTAATTATTATAAAATATTCTTCATGAGAAACCAGATTAATACATGTTAGTATCTTTGCAAATCAAGGTATTTCCATATCATAATTAATGAAGATTTATTATGCTCATGGCAATTGTTATTGCAAACCTAAAAGGTGTAAATTTATTATTTGATTTTTATGCCACTCTTCTTTTTCCATTTATCCATCTGTCCCTAAAAAGCATCAATCTTCCCTAATCCTTGTCTTTTGGGATTATTGATTCAATTCCTATATAACTATATAGAACATTCAACAGTTAGAAAATAGTTTAAAGTAATAAACTTTTGTAAATAAGTAAAATGCACCATTGTAAACCAATCAAAATAATAACCCCACATTCATTGGGTTTTATGAAAAATGTTTATAGTTTAAAAATACCTAAAGAACAATCTTGCATTCATTAGGTTTTAAACAATGACACAATTTATTACGTTCTCATGTTTTAATATTGTTTGGAAGTTAGGATTAATGAGATCCATTTGAAACCAAGGTTAAATTGTTATCACCCTAGTTGAATTTAGAACCATGATATTTTAGATAATACATGTCAACCTGATGAGTGGCAGAACACGTTAGTGCGTCTTGATGATGTGGAACGTTGATTTGACATTCATCTGATAATATCTAAGGAAATCTAAATACCCTGGACTTACAGATATCTAGAAGTGACAACGGTGCTACACTTGAGTTGGACCTTGGATCTGGATTTGGAACAACTAGGATTAGGATATTCAAATATAATTGAGAATGTTAGAACCAAGGTAGTCCCAAATTAGAACAAGGAGAGAGAATCTAGAGATTTAGAATTTGGGTAATACGTAACTCACACTTCATGATTGCTTCTAGATTTCGAATAAGAGTCACTGCGACACCATCAAATCCATGCAGACATCCTCATCAAACCACCCCCCCTAAATGCCCTGTGGATAAGAAAAGGACAAAAAAAAATACCTTGTGAAGTTACCTATAGACTGCCATGTGGTGTAGGCCATGTCATTATTTATTTAATGCTCGCAAATCTTAGTGTAAACAAGGGATCCAGGATATGGATATTATGAAGAGTTAATATAGGTCCGAGATCTGAATGGAGCATATCCGAGGTCTAGGCATCTAGGAGTTTGAAGTAATCGTACACTTGACCATATTCATATATGGGCTATTCATTTGGGAATAACATATTCATTGTGCAATGGGTTCAGTCCATATCTGAATAAATTTCATTCACAGCCTTGATATTAGTTATAAATTAATCATTTGCACCATGTTTTCAATAAAATCATTGTGAATTCATTGACCGACTAAACCATATTCATATATGGGCTATTCATTTGAGAATCTGGCATATGAATAAATCTATTCATTTTGTAATGGGTTCAGTCCATATCTGAATAAATTTCATTCACAACCCTGATATTAGTTATAAATTAATCATTTGCACCATGTTTTAAATAAAATCATTGCAAATTCACTGACCGACTAAACCATATTCATATATGGGCTATTCATTTGGGAATATGGCATATGAATAAACCTATTCATTCTATAATGGGTTCAGTCCATATCTGAATAAATTTCATTCACAACCCTGATATTAGTTATAAATTAATCATTTGCACCATGTTTTCAATAAAATCATTACAAATTTTAACCATATTCATATATGGGCTCTTCATATATGAATAAAACTATTCATTGTGTAATGCATTCAGCCCACATCTAAATAAATTTCATTCACAACCTGATATTAGTTATAAATTAATCATTTGCACCATGTTTTCAATAAAATCATTGCAAATTCATTGACCGACTAAATGAATTTTAATAAAATAGTTATTTAAAAAATAAATTTTGATTAATTGAGTTAAATATCAAAATAATCAAATGGAAATAACTAAGTAAAATTAAACTAGATCAATCGAATTCTTTATATGAACAATAAAACTTAAATCAAACAATAAAACAATCTTAAATTTTGAGGGGTCTATATTATTTTATGGAAATCCATAATTTAATGAGAGGTTGTTGTGCATGCTCAACAAGTTGGTAACTATGATTTGGATTGTACAGTGAGTTGTAGTGTTGATTCTCATAGGGGTTGTTATCAAAGCGTATAATAAAGTGGACAAAGGGAGAAAGTTATTTTAGAGAAAAAAAGGTGATATTAAAATTGTGGTTAGAGATGGCATCAAGGTTGACTAGATATTGACTTACTCTCGGAAAACCCTAGTTAAGAAATTTCTTGGAAGTAATATCACAATGGGAACATTGAATGATTAGATGTAGATTAATTGCCTATCAGTAAATGGATATGGAACAACCTTCCATATCTTGTCCCAAGGATGGATTAGTTTCACCGTTTTTCTCAAAATTTGATGCTTAAGTGATTTTAGGTGGAAATTGTTTTAGGGAATCTAAATTCTTGAATCCAAAACATTAGCATTGTTGTTTTGATCCAAGGTCAGAGGTTATGACTAAGATATCCATATGGGTGAAAATGCTAGGAAATCTTCGAAAACATTGGGCGATCAACTTGAGAAGACTATTTTAGTGGACCAATAATACAAGAATGATAGTCGATAAATTCTTGTCAAAGTACTTATCAAATTTGAAATAAGGGAAGATCTTTACTAGGGTATGAAAATTTCTTTTGGTGACCCTATGTTTTCTCAAATTATGGATTATTCAAATATCCCTTCAAGGTCCATTCATTGCAATCAATATGGTCATATTATGCATGATTTTACTCAAACTTTCAAGAAATATATATAGAGGAAAAGAGATTTCCCTAGGATCATGGATAAGTCACCAAGAGAAGTTGATCACAAGGTTGTTAGTGGTGGTTTTGAGGAAGTTCTTTAAAATGTAGTGGGAGTTGGACAAGTATATGCTATGTTAGAGTCCCAAGATGTACCTAGTTCTTAAATACATTTGTAGGCACCAATTTCACTCATTCCCACAAATCTAAGGAATTTAAATGATCCACAAGTTACCACGAGAGAATATGTGAACAATGTCATGGTATCAAATACAATCTTATGGAAATCTTGGACCCAATTATCCTACCTACTTCTTCAGTTTTGAGTTATCCTCGTAAGTTTTCCACTCAATGTGGTAATCTCCCTAAAAGTGAACATTTACCTTATGAAGTTTTGTGTCAACCCTAATTAAAATGTAAAAATTTGTTCTTACCAATAACAAGAGGAAGAAGGGTTCTAGGCATGTGGGGGAAGGTCCCTTTTGGAGTCAATCAAGAGGATTGATTCTCATTACTTTTCCCTCTACTTTTATATGAGTAGGGTCTCTTCATATAATATTAGGAGAGAACAACCATCTTTTGGTTTAGATATTTGAAGTAAATAAGTTTAGGGAAGAGGTTGCTATAATTTATGTCCTAAAAGTAAATTCAAATTTTAGATAGATTACCTACATGATTTGAGCCTCCCAGGACCCTATTTGGTCACTTACATGCCTGTTAATGGCATTCATATCTTAGGGACGTGTACCCCTGCCCCCTCCCACAATCCCCAAATATTGATTCTTTCAATGTTATGATTTTCTCTTGCTTTAGAGGTTCGAAATAATGTTGTGCCAAGTTTTCCAAGAATACTGATGATAACCCTAAAATTGCTATGGATGCCTCCTTGTTGGAATGTGTATCTTGGGAGGTACTCCCATAGCCCTTGGGTTATTGGGTTTGTGTGGAGTTAACCCATAAAATGTGGTTTGTGGGTAGTGTACCCAAGTAGTGGGATTTGTACCCAAAGTCGTGGGTCAAAGAACAAGGAGAAAATAATTATTTATTCATAATTTGGATGCATGACGGGCACCCTTGATGGACTAAGGGGCACCTAGGGCTTAAATGGAGTGGTGAAAATTTAAATGAAATGAATTTTAACTCATGTTTTATTGTTGTTTGAGCATGGTTTTCTTAGTTCATAGTTAGCATAAGTGGTGACCCTTAGTGGTTCATGGACTCTACCAGAACACTATGAAAGGTGATGAAGTTGAGCTCATTTAAACACATCCAAGAAAACATCTTCTCATAAGATTTATACCCGAGAAGGAGAGCAAAAACATCAGGTAATTTTAGGTCCTAAAGGAGAGAGAAGTTGGAGGGTTTATGGTTTATCTCAAGTCTATTGAAGGTCGATTTATGCCTAGGTAAGAGGACATCTAAGTCTGTAATTTTCATGCCCTTGTGAAGGATCATTTGTGCAAGGATAGAGGTATAGTTTTTGTGTTAATTCGTGCCCTAGATAGGGTTGTTTTTGTGCATGCTCAAGCATGTTGGAAGTCTGTTCAAAAGTATGTAATATTTTCTTAGGATATGTCCACATAAGAGAAGGATGAGACCCTATTACAGTGAGAAATAAGACTAGTTTAAAGTTGTGATTAGGGTCACAAAATTTAAGTCCTCTTTCAAAGGGTTTATGAGTACAATTTGAACCTAAAAGAGGGTTGAATCCTATAATAGTGTGAATAGACATGTGAGCTGTAGGGATAAAATTTTGTTATCATAAAGTTAAGAAAGGAGGGAAAAATTGTGGAGAATAAGTGTTGAAGGTGATGAAGTGAAAAGTTTGTTCAACTAGTTTGGTTTGGGAAGCATTGATCCAGGTGGATATTGGTGGCCACCTGCGAAGTCCACCTAGACCCCTAGCATTGTTTCTCTCAGCATTTTTAGTTTCCTTAATTGTAGCACAACTTGTTATTTTTAGTATTTGGTCAGGTCCTTAACTTTCGGAGCCGTTTTGAGGCCCTAAACGATGTTTTTTGGGCAATTTGGGGGCAACATGGGTCCATGGATAGATGTTTCCCTTCCCAAAGTTGTAGTGCTCAGATATATCTTTCTAACGAGCTATTGTACGCGTTAAACGGAGATCGTATGCTAACGTTACACCCCCGGGAAGTTGATGTACCAACTACCCAAAACGGGGCCCACAATTTGGCGTTTCATCTTCTAGGGTTAGGTTTTGGGATGTGAAGGGTTTTCCATTGTTTCTAAACAACAAATAGGCCTTTGATCCTCATTGTAACACAGTTCAGAGGCATGTAGCCGCCACATCTCTTCTCAGAGATAAGCTACCATCACCCTAGCTAGTTTATTTCCATTACTGTTTGTAAGCATCTTTCAGTATTTTACATTAATGAAATGAAGTATTATTTCCACTACATATCTGTGTTTATGGTTATCTCTATAATTTGTTGCGTTCCTGTTTAAATTTGGATCAGTGGTATCATAGTGGTCTGTTTTTTCTCTGTTTTTCTTTGCATGTCCCCAACGAGGTCGAGATATAAGGAGTTAGGGCTTGAACTGGTCGAACCTTTGCAAGACCAACCTCGTAAATCTTGACGGCCTCCCATGGCAAATGAGAAGAAAGACGAGGGGGTAGGAGATCCTATCAAAATCTTTCTTGAAGAAGCCCTCGAGTGACAAAGGAATGCAATGATGGACAACTTTGCCCAGATCCTTCAGCGGCTACCCAAAAGCAACGCATCGACTTCCAGCAGCTACACTAGAAACACCACGCCCTTTAAGGTACAAGTTAATTTTGAAATCCCCATATTTGAGGGTCAGATAGATGCAGATGTTGTAGATAAATGGTTAAATCTGCTAGAGGGTTATTTTTCTGTTCATGAATTTTTGAGTTGGGAAAAGATTGTTTTCGCTCTTCTCAAAGCAATCCCCCACGTCAAGGACTGGTGGGAAACCTACTACGAGCAGAAGGATGAAAATACCAGCTCATTATTTTCAGCCTCACCCACCTAGAATTCATTCCAGGATGCCATCAAGGAGCAGTACTACCCTGTCGGAAGCTATGAGGATCAATACATAAAGAGGACCACGCTGCAGCAGGGAAGGGACCAAGACGTGCTGGAGTTCACTAATCTTTTCCATACCCTTCACACAAAGTTGGTTATCAAGGATTCAGAGCATCATTTGATACTCAAATACCATGGCTGCCTGATCATCCAGGAAGAAATAGAATTCCTAAACATCTCCTCGCTCAGCACAGCATACCGATATGTCAACAAGGTCGAGTAGAAGTTTAAATGGAATAAGTGAGACTTTGGATCAGTGAATCTAAAGCAAGGGAAAGGTGCCCCTAAACCACAAAACAAAGGACAAAGCCAAGGTGGGGAAGCCCAAGACAACCCGCCAACGCTACAAGCAAAGAACAGCGCCGCGAAGCCAAAAAAGGACACAGGAAAATGGTGTGAGTTCCATAAGAGCTTCACCCACACTACAAGTGAGTGTTAGGCCAAGCAGTCACTGGTGGCTGAGCTAAAGGTTTCAGAATCAAATGCATGTTCTGACTCTGAGTTAGAACCCGACAAGGGGAATGATAAAGGGAAGTAGATTATCGATGCAGAGCCCAATGCCACCGTTGCCACCATGAAGATACAAAAGGAGGAACCCGAAGATCCAGAGGAGGAGGAGAGTCTCTTCCACTCCCAGATGTGGGTAAAGGGCTCCCCACTAGAGTTCATTGTCAATAGCGGGAGCCAAAAGAACCTCATGTCATCAAAGGTCATGAAGCGGTTGGGCTTACCGACCACAACACATCCACAACCGTACACCTTTGGGTGGCTTCACCAAGGATGTGACTTCACGTGAGCCAGTAATGTCTCCTTCCATACAACATCAAGCCCTTCATGGATGAGGTATTGTGTGACATTTCTCCCCTTGAAGTTTGTGATGTATTATTAGGACAACCATACTTGTGGAAGCAACATGC
>APFE030137995.1:0-34031 GCA_000404065.3 Pinus taeda
CGGTTATGTTTTTCACAGGGTTTCAGGAGCCATTTCATGGGCTTCTAAGAAGCAGTCCATTGTAGCATTGTCTACAGCAGAGGCTGAATATGTGGCAGCTACAGCAGCAGCATGTCAAGCAGTTTGGATGAGAAGGATGTTGAGGAGCTTAGGCCAGGAGCAGGCAAAAGCGATAGTGATCTTTTGTGACAATAGCTCAGTGATTGCATTGTCAAAGAATTCAGTGTTTCATAAGAGAACGAAACACATTGATACAAGGTTTCACTACATCAGAGAGTTAGTGAACAATGGAGAAATCGTCCTAGAACATTGCAGGACTCATGAACAGGTTGCAGATATTTTGACAAAGCCACTGGATCAGAAAAGCTTCGAATTTTTGAGGAAGTGTCTGGGTATGACTGAATGCCCAGCAGTTGAAATTAAAGGGGAGTGTTGAAAATATGTAATTCCAACTGCCCGCGCGGATCAGCAGTCAACGGGAACTGAAAACCACCGCAGGAAATCTAAACTGCCCGGTCTCATATCGCACCACCCTTCAGCGCAAAGTAGTTTCTGTGCAACGAGCTCCGATGCAATTAGGAGCTGACAACTGTCCAGCAGTGATGCTGGCCTGACATCAGCAAGTCACATCCGTCGGAAGGTAACTTCCGGTCTTCTTACCCTATCCGATATCCATCCGATCATGTTGCCTCTCTCTCCGCCATTTGATTTTCTGGAAAGCACTCCGCCGTTTAAACCTGTGCAAGGTACATACGGTTCTGTCGAAATCAATGATGCGTGGACCATAACCCATACGTTAAATTAAAACCATGTCATAATATTTTGGTAAGGTATTTAATTTTTTTTACGGCAAAGTTAAAGTAGGAGTATGGGCGTAAGTTTAATATTATTTCTTTTGTTTTATGTTTTAAATTGGAGCGTTGACTCCATTTTTGATATACATGAAATATCGCACGGGGATTAAAAAAAGTGTGCGTAATGTAATTTTGCATATGAAGAAAATGTAAAAACGGGGTCCGCAGCACCCGTGAAAAACCAGAGCGTAAATATTTTATGGCAAGGGGAGGATTGCACAGAGGTGCATGAATATTTGTGGTTTGTAATGAAAAAGGGATTTTATGCAGCAGGGTAATGTTTTGGATTGTAATAAAAAAAATTGCACAGCAGTGCAGGAGGAGAAGTAAATGAAACCAGTGGGTTGTTTTGGTTTTCAAACCATGTATTGTTTCACACAGGTGAAAAGGTAACTCTGTAACTCCCTGTAAGTTTTGTTTTTCACACAGCAGTGAATGTAAATGAAATATTTACACACAGTGGTGTAAAATTTTCATAGGAGGCAGAGTAAGTTTTGTGAAAATGTTTTGGTGAATCCCTCTGAGTAAAAGGAGGATGAATATGTAAGTGTTTTTGTTTATTATGAATGGAAATATTTTATGGTGGTGAAATACTCTGTCCTGTGTAATTATTTTTAAAAGACTTCTCTGTGTAAAAGATCTTGGAGCAAAGGAAACAGAGCATAGCCTCTGTGTTTTATATTTTGATGGTTTTGGTATTTATCCATCCCAAACAGAAGCAAAAAAATAGCCAACAAATTTGTCGAGAGATCCATTGGGCATGTACTCATACACGAGGGCACTTGCTAAGATTTCATAGCAATACCCCAATAGACGAACCAAATTGACATGGTGAAGATGTCCAATGATGGCCACTTCATTCATGAATTGGGCCTCGCTGTGCCTATGCCTGTCAAGAACCTTAACAGCCACCGGAGTGTCATTCTGAAGCTTTCCTTTATAGACGACACCATAACCGCCTTCTCCCAACCTTTCTGCAAAGTTGTCTGTGATCTTCTTGACTTTAAAGAGTGAATATCTGGTTGGCATTTGATAAGCATATTCCCTAAGGAAATTCTCAACCGCTGAAGTAGAGCTAGGTGGAGGATATTTAATTCTCCTCCAGAAGGCACGACAAATTGGGAAGAGTATAATGCATAGTCCGAGGAACGCGCCGATCCCTAACAACACTAGTCCGAAAGCTAAGGAGAAACGAACTGTTGAATAAAGAGATTGGTATCAGTGTACTATTTGTCCAGTAACCCTGAAATACAATTTACAATTTCAAACTGAGGTTTAATAGGAGACAGCAAATTTTGAAAGAAATAATAAGCTTACAGATGAGGGTAACAAGTCCTCCCGCGGTGCAAAGTACTGCGAGGATGCGAAGTACAACTGCGTTGCGATGAAAAAATCAATACCATGTAATATATGTCAAACCCCGAAGAGATTACTGGAAACAACATAGAAATTGACACCTGGCTCAATTGGAGATACTGAAATATAATTTTACCTTCTACCAGAAACCGAAAATTCGCCATGGTGCAATCTGCAACTGCGGTGGAACGAAGGGATTCGTATGAATGAAATATAGAGGGAACGAGAAAAATTAATGGAAGCCAAATAGAAGGGGGAAGAAATCATAAATTAATGCCCTCGATTTTGTTTAACAAAAAAATCAAACATGTAGCTTGAAACTGCGTTGTATTTTTAATTTAGGGTTTATCAATTTCTGAGAGGGAGGGATCAAATATGTACCACACGTTGATTTTAGGATGCCGTGAGAGAGGGGGATCAAATATCTATCACACGTTCATTTTAGGATTTCATAACACATCTTTTTGTCAAAAATCTCTTTTAATTGGAAAGATATTCGATCGCTCGTTGTTAATAAAATAATATTTTTAGTTAATTATAAAATTAAAAAAATGAGATATTAATAAGTTGTATTTTGTAATATTAATGTAATTAATAATTTCAACATTATTATTAGATTTTATTGGAAATTAATTTTTTTCTCAATGTTATGACTACTAGTAGAACACCAGCCAAAAATAAAATATTTGTTTTTACTGTTTGAGTTAAACTCTTTCAATGATTTTATTGGAAATTATTATAAAAGGGTTAATATTAATAATTAATGTATAAAATAAACATCAATAATAATGATAATAATAAATTTATAAGGTAAAAATATAAAATTGAAAAATTAAATTAAATTCAAGATAAGTAAAATAAAAATTTATATAAAATATTATTATGGACTATTTAATAGCCATGGGACATCATTTCCATGTTACAAAGTAATGTAAACTACTTGATTCAATGTTCAAATCCCTATTAGGTCAAAGCAGCCAAAAATTATGTATATGGACTATTTAATTTATTGTTTAAGAGGGAAACCTGGTATATTTACCACCTATTATAGCTGCTGCAACACCCTGCAAAATTTTGGTCTGCATCCAATTTCAGAGGCTTCCTTCGTTTTGCCTTTATGATTGCAAACACTCTAGCTAATCCCATGAGCTCGTGTTGATTCTTTGCACCCTCTTTGCTTGATCGTTCATCGGTCATCTTTTAGCATGTTGGTTGCAATGTCATGCTTGAAGTCTTGTTCTGGCTATGTTTAAGATCTGTCTTTGTGTGTACAAGTTGTGTTGATCACACACAAAGTTGTATGCAATGTCATGCAATTGTCGTCACTCTTGTTCAACGATCCATCTCAAGTGTCGCACTTGTCGCTCGCACCCTTTGGTCAGTCACACTTAGCATATGTTGTCTTGTTGGTTCAAGGTGTTTTGTCGCAAGACATGTTCAGTGTGTGTTTGCAAGGTCAGATATACATGAGTTCACTCGCTCACACACTTAACCGTTTTGTTGAAGATCTACCGACTGGACAAGCTCCATCAATTGGACCTCCACTGAGTTACACTACGCAGTCTCAGCCCTCAGTGACCAAGCACTGTTGCCTAGAATTATGCAAAGCTTGAGGCTACTGCCTAGGTAGTCTGCGCTACGCAATCCTGTAATCAACCTGGCTGACTATCACAGAACAAAATAGAAGTTACCTAAGAAGCTATCTCAATCTACGCTTCCCCCAAGCCTATCCATCAAGCCTCCCACTAGTAAACCAGAGAATTTGACTAGGTAATCACCTGGGGCTTCATTCCTCCCAAAAATTGGGTAGAAGTTGTTAGCCTACCTACACTGACTGAAAAAATTGCCCAAACAAGAAGGGTTGGCGCCCGCTGCATGTCACTGCACTGTCTCTGAAAATTGCATAGTTTTGTTAGTCAGTCCCCCTCCGAGTGACCTTCTGCTTCTCCTGAAAATTGCGCAGCTTTCTTGAACTGTCCACAACCTGCCCGACACCCTGCTCAGCCTGGAAACTGCCTAGACATATCCTTCATGACTGAAACTGCGTAGACATATCCTTCATGACTGCGTAGACAAATTTTTGGTAAGACAGAGCTCATTTTTCACTGATGGATAAGGTTAAATGATGCTTATGCTGAAAAGCATCTACAATATGTAATTTTTCAAATATAATAAAAGATATATTGATATTGATGTCCTATATATTTTATAAATATTTATTAACATTTTAAGAATGGTGTAACTAGATTTAAACCAAAAAAATTTGCCCGCATGCAAAAAAATAACTAAATCTATTAATAAAATAGGTCATCTCGTTTCCCTTCAAAGTCTAAGTCAACCTAAAGTATTAGGTCTTCAATAATTAAAATAGACTATTTTTAAAATAGACTATATTAAATATTTTGGGAAGAGAACTTGGCTATGGCTAAAAGAAACAATTAAATATTGACAGTGCTGTGAAAACGCAGTAGGAGCTGGCGATAGGCTTGCTTTTACGGTTCAAAATTGGTTCACATGGTTGTTTTTCACTGTGGAAAATAATTAAAGTTTTGACTTTTATATAGCATTAAATTTTTGAACATTGTAGGATGGTTTTTATAAGTTCTGACTTTTATATAGATTTAAACTTTTGAACATCGTAGGATGGTTTTTAACTGTGCAAAATAATTAACTTTATATATATAGATTTAAAGTTTTTAACATTGTAGGATTGCTTTTAGTGGTATAAAATATTTATTTTTTTATATATTAAATTAAAATTTTGATATAATTGTTTTTGATGGTATAAAATAATTAAATAATTTATATTTTAGTATTTTTTTAATTAATCTGTAAAAATAAAGTTTTTTCTATTTTTAATGTTTTAGAAGATGTGTTACAGTTAAAAAAATTAATTTAATTGAGTTGAGAGGCTAATTCTACAATCCAATAGGGGATGTGTAAGTTTGTCATTCATTCTGTCTCTTTTTGAATAAAAATAAAAATAAAAATAATGTTCTAAATAGAAAAATAATGTCACCTATAATTAAAAAAAAGATGTTCTAAAGTAATTAGAAGTAAAAAAAAATTGTGAACCACATGTTTAAATTTTATACTTTTAAAAAATATTTCAACAACAGATTTAAATAAACTATTTGAAGATCTATTTTAACTAATTTATGTCGATATCAACTTCATATATATCAATATATAGAAAAAAAATTAAGTTTTTATTGTTATATTTTTTATTTGGTCCTATATATACTCTATTTATCTATATATAGAAAAAACATTAAAATTTTATTGCTAAAATTTTTATTTGGTCTTATATACTCTATTTACCATTCAAAAATACAATTTAAACAATGAAAAATAACATATTGTATTTTGCACTCTAAAAAAATTTACAGGTAAAGAAATTTGATCCCTATCAGACTCATGTTAAATCTGTACTTAAAATAGATCTATGTTAATTATATTAGTAAGAACAAAAACTTGGTAGTAAACACTCCTTAATAAAATAGGATTACACTTATGATATCTAAGTAATGGAAATGTAAGCTCCATATTACATAATGCCAATATGGTGGTGAAACATGACTCTACATGATCTAATTCCATATGTTGATTTTGGTTCCAGCTTTCTAACATGTTGATATAGCATTGATATCAGCTTTAATGTCAGGAGCATGATTAGGGCATACAACGAACCAATATTCAGAGTAATACCTCTTGTTTATTGATACTAGTATAATCATTGATATGATGTTAATTATGATCATAAGGTTCTAGTTATAAGGTTTATAAATGATGTAGGACTACTGTAATAGTCAAACATTTCATAGGCTTTGAGCGCTATTTATGGATCAAACATACTGTAATTATAGTAACAAGTAAGACAAGGATGATTTACCATGTAAGAATTTACACGGTAAGTTCTTTAGATAGAACATTAAAGGAAACCGCTCACAAACCAATGACAGATCAATACACCAGTATTCTTGAAGTGGCTAAAACCCTTAAAGAGGTAAAGAGTCCATGGCCTGAACCAAAGCTGCCATGCAATTTATTAATAAAAGAAAGAAAATTTACTGATTACCCTACAAATGACCCTCCATGTTCTTTAAATAGAGATCATGGACCAATAGGGTGTTTATTAATAAAAGAAATAAAATTTAGATTACCCTACAAACAACCCTCCATACTCTTTAAATAAAAATGATGGACCAATAAGGTGTTAAGCCATGGATCAAGTATTACATTTATCCATTTATAAAAAAACCTCACCCTATTTACTGATTATACCTCAACCTAATTAGTGCATAACCGAGAATAGGTAGGCACTATTCTATAAACCCCCTACCTTGTATCCACACAGAGAAACAACTAAATGATTGATAAGTTGGTGAAAACACGGTAGGAGTTGGCATAAACTTGTTTTTTCTGTTCACAATTGGACTGCATAATTGCTTTTCACTGCACAAAATAATTAAAGTTTTCAACATTGTATGATTGTTGGAAAAGATAAAAACTTATAATATGTGTCTTGTAGAGAACCTCGGTGACGTCATTGATTGAAGTCTCTTCATCATCCTTGTAACTGACTTTTCCAAAATCTGTTGTACTTTGAAAAGTGAAGGTAAAATTAGTAGCTTCTCTGACAATACATATTCCATCGTTATTCCATGAGACATATGGGGTTCCTCTATTTGATTCTGAAGTGAAGAAAGCGCTGCCACATGAGATTTTTCAATTGGCTTATAAGATCTAGATCATGGCTTTGGTGGAATCTGCTTTCCACTTAAGAGAACCAACAGAAATGTATCAAACCTATCACAGTTCTAGATGTTAATTTTCCATTTCTCAAGTACTCTGGATAGTGAGAGCCAACTTCGTTGTAGCTTTTCTCAATCTCTAGTATTCCTCATCAGGCCAACGCATGAAAGCATGAGGTTGCCATCTTGGTTAAACAGAACTCTATAAACATTAAGGTCATGGTAGACAACCTTTCTTTTGCTGCTACAATATATAATGCCTATAACAAGTGAAGAGCAACCTATCCTATAAATTATATAAATTTTTGAATTTGTTTTCAGCAAAATCCAAATCCATATCCAATAGTTGATCATACAAAATACTTTCACCAAACCCTGCTCTTAGAATAAATAAACAATCATGCTAAAACTAATCCGAATGAGATAGAAGAGTTTCAGCATCCATAGTAGAACAAAGGGAAGAAATCTCAAGTAATAGATAAAATCCCTCAACTTTACTTGTTAAAAGCCCTAAACATGGCATTTGTAGTTTCCTCCAATGGCTACAACTGCGTCCTGTGCTAGATGAACAGTAGGTGGGGTGATATCAGTTCTTGCACTATAACTACTATCTCAATCAACAAATCAACCTTCACCCTCTTCCAACTGTTTTTGGGCATAAATACTCTGACTATCAATTAACAATCCATTATGTTCTATTCATTTCATTAGAGGTTGTATTGGAATAATCTCTGCATTGATCTTAGAAGTAGCATTAGAATGCTTAAACAAAGGATATTTCCATAGCCTAGATTCCAAAATATGTGGGGTGCAGTAGTGGAACAATCAGCCAAGTCCACATTTGAGGCTGAAAACTCCCAATTCTCTGGTTTCTTAACAACAAGCTTCCCATTCAAGTTTGTGGTGCCTTTTGAGGTTAATGTAGAATCAGATTTATGATCAGAATCGGAGATTTCCCAAACCCACCTTTAATTTATAACATATATGTTAATAACATTTATATTGGATTACATTGGATTTTAACCCTGTTACATTTTTCGGATGCTATCTTAATCTTGAATTGTATAACCTTTTAAAAAAAACCATTTAAATGATCGAAAACTGCATCCATTCATATTGGATTTTAATGCTGTTAGACATTTCCAACCCTCGCCTGTGGACCCGGTGGATGGCCTATGTGAATGATGCACACTGATAATGGATCTCGGGGGACTATGACAGAAAAATTTAATGCTTTTCTCCTATGTACTTGTTTCTACATCTATGCAATATAGCAGTAACCCACTCTTGTGCACAGTTACCAAGTTCGAGTTCCAATTAGAATTGGAATTAATATTTGGTTATTTTAAATTCAATATTAAAATAAAATTAGGCAGTATACCTCTTATATATATATATATATATTATATATATATATATCATTTTTTCTCTATTTTTAAACTATTGAAATATATAATTATTATAATATTCAAATAATAAAAATTAAAACAATTTTAAATATTACAGATAAAAGTCTATATTTAGGAATTAGTTTAATTTTATATTTAAAATAGTAAGTAAAATAGTAAGTTTAAGAATTTTTGTATTGATTCATTCACTCACTTATACTATAAATTATATGATACTTGATATAGAGTGAATTTCCAAGAAATTCCACATTACAATAAACCATATAAATTCCAAATTATCAATTATTTTATGTTTATAATAAAGTGGTATATTATATGTGTACAAACATTCTTTAAAAATATACATTTGTATTATCAATTATTAATTACTTATTTATCAAACCAAACCCATCTCTAATTTAAAACATATAAAAACAATATTTATTATTTTAAAAAAACATATTATTATTTATATACATATTAAAATATTAAACTATACTAGATCAAAATCCTAAACAAAAAAATCTAATTTTTTTTTTTTTTAATTCCATTGAAGAAAATATATATTTTTTAAATTCCATTGAAGAAAATAATCCATGAAATTTTTCCCTTGATAAAGCAAATTTAAAATTTATAAATTTATAAATTACATATATCATATATATGTTTTTTACTTTGCTCTATGAACTAATTATCTTATAGATTATAAGTCATCAATTTATGCATATTTCATCAAAAAACCTGCTCAAAAATTTCCTGTAAATATCTTATTGAATAAAACGACATCCAGCGTTATCATTTATTAAGCATAATCCTGGATCGGAAGGGGTTTTTAAAAAGTAAATGGGATGCTTGAATCTGTAATTATTCAAGCATTGATCTAAACCTGAATGGAAACGATTTCTTAGCTGTCAATGGAAAGGATTCTTATCAACATTGAAACGAAACTATAGATTAATTTTTTAATTTAATATAGAAAAGGAAATATAGAGTGTGAGAGAAATCTCAATTTTTAAAGGAAAATATTTAATAAAATTGAAAGTAAAATTTTATAATAAAATTGAATTTCAGAAAATCTAATATGGGAACTTTAAATAATAGAGTAATAATTTAATTGAATAAGAGTAATAATTTAGTTTGAAATAGAGTTGAAGAATGTGGTCGAATGATTAGGCCAGACATTTTATTTCCTGAATAAGACTATATACATAAAAACTGAGTTGAGTTAGCTTTCCTGATTTAACAAGACTATATATGCATAACAGCTTACTCTGTGCTCCTTTGGAAAAAAAAAACTGAATTGAAATAGCTTTCCTGATTTGGATACGGCATTGAATTCCCTAAATTAGCACTAACAGAAAGTTTAGAACTTGTCATAAGGTCAAATGTGTGATGCATATCAATTACATGCCCCTTCCATAGCATCCCCATATTCATCCTTTGCAGGGACATAATTTTCTGTTGATTTTAAAAGGCGAACAACAACATTCCTAGGTTAAGGAAAATAATTATTAAGGGAGGTTTCAACCAGATGTGGTGGAAGACTTAGTATCTAGATTCATACCAGAGTCACCGAGGCATTGAATAGCATGACAGAGAGGATCCACTCGCAACAATGCAACTTAGATGGGTTTCAATAATCAAGTCTCTCCCGGATATCTAGGATGCAATTTCAATTGATGTAGATGTAGATTCTTCAGTGGTGTACAAGAGAGGTATTTCTGGTGCAGTTGGTATTTCGTTTGCAGCCGAGGAGGAACAGCGGGGCATTGGAGGATCAGCCACATCGTCTCCATTTCCTTCTAACATTTGAACAACCGTGGCCATAGAGGGCCGATCTCTGTAGTTGTATTGAATGCACCACCCCCCAATTTTAGTGAGCCTCTTTGCCTTTTCCTCATCTTCTGCGTCCATTTCTCCTCCTCTCAATCTCATACCAAAGTCCCCTGTCTCAAGCAACTTGAAAGCCCACTCAGGAAAGTAAAACTGACTGGAGCGGCTCACCTTCCAATCGATGTTCTTTCTGCCTCCAACAATTTCTAGCAAAAGCATTCCGAAACTGTAGACATCGGCTTTATCTGTAACAGGACCCATATCGCTGGAACACAACTCTGGCGCAACATAACCTGGCGTCCCTCTCCCTGCCGTCATTGAGATATGGTCGTCTCCCCTCCTGCAAAGTTTTGCAAGACCGAAATCAGAAACTTTTGGTGTGAAATCGGCGTCCAGCAATATATTGTGAGGTTTCAGGTCAAAATGTATGATGCGCTTGTCACAATCTTGGTGTAAATACGCAATTCCTCGCGCCGCACCCAAAGCGATTGAATACAAGTGTTCCCAGGTTAAGAGTTGCCCAATTTCTCTTCCGGCAAATAAAAATTTGTCGAGAGATCCATTGGGCATGTACTCATACACGAGGGCACTTGCTAAGCTTTCATAGCAATACCCCAATAGACGAACCAAATTGACATGGTGAAGATGTCCAATGGTGAAGAACCTTAACAGCCACCGGAGTGTCATTCTGAAGCTTTCCTTTATAGACGACACCATAACCGCCTTCTCCCAACCTTTCTGCAAAGTTGTCTGTGATCTTCTTGACTTTAAAGAGTGAATATCTGGTTGGCATTTGATAAGCATATTCCCTAAGGAAATTCTCAACCGCTGAAGTAGAGCTAGTTGGAGGATATTTAATTCTCCTCCAGAAGGCACGACAAATTGGGAAGAGTATAATGCATAGTCCGAGGAACGCGCCGATCCCTAACAACACTAGTCCTGTAACGAAGAAAGCATAGGAGGGGCAACGCTTGATGCAAAATATAGTTGCTGTTGAATAAAGAGATTGGTATCAGTGTACTATTTGTTCAGTAACCCTGAAATACAATTTACAATTTCAAACTGAGGTTTAATAGGAGACAGCAAATTTTGAAAGAAATAATAAGCTTACAGATGACGGTAACAAGTCCTCCCGCGGTGCAAAGTACTGCGAGGATGCGAAGTACAACTGCGTTGCGATGAAAAAATCAATATCATGTAATATATGTCAAACCCCGAAGAGATTACTGGAAACAACATAGAAATTGACACCTGGCTCAATTGGAGATACTGAAATATAATTTTACCTTCTACCAGAAACCGAAAATTCGCCATGGTGCAATCTGCAACTGCGGTGGAACGAAGGGATTCGTATGAATGAAATATAGAGGGAACGAGAAAAATTAATGGAAGCCAAATAGAAAGGGGAAGAAATCATAAATTAATGCCCTCGATTTTGTTTAACAAAAAAGTCAAATATGTAGCTTGAAACTGCGTTGTATTTTTAATTTAGGGTTTATCAATTTCTGAGAGGGAGGGATCAAATATGTACCACACGTTGATTTTAGGATGCCGTGAGAGAGGGGGATCAAATATCTATCACACGTTCATTTTAGGATTTCATAACACATCTTTTTGGTAAAAAAAAATTTTAGTTTGAAAGATATTTCTGCAAAAATCTCTTTTAGTTTGAAAGATATTTTAGGATGCTATGAGAGGGATCAAATATCTATCACACTTTCATTTTAGGATTTTATAACACATTTTTTTGTCAACAATCTCTTTTAATTTGAAAGATATTAGATCCCTTTAGCCATTGGTAAGATGGATATGATTGTTAATAAAATAATATTTTTAGTTAATTATAAAATTTAAAAAATGAGATATAAAAGTGTGAGATATTAATAATTTGTATTTTGTAATATTAATGTAATTAATAATTTCAACAACATTATTATTAGATTTTCTTCGAATTTTTTTTTTTTCTCAATGCTATGACTACTAGTAGAATACCTCCCAAAAACAAAACATGTGTTTTTATTGTTTGAGTTAAACTCTTTTAATGATTTTATTGGAAATTATTATTAAAGGTTAATATAATTAATTAATGTTTAAAATATTAATATAAACATTCAATTTATGATAATAATAAATTTATAAAGTAAAAATATAAATTTGAATAATTAAAATTGAAAAATTAAATTAAATTCAAGATCTGTAAAATAAAAATTTATATTAAAATATTATTATGGACTATTTAATAGCCATGGGGCATCATTTCCATGTTACAAAGTAATGTAAATAACTTGATTCAATGTTCAAATCCCTATTAGGTTAAAGCAACAAAAAATTATGTATATGGACTATTTAATTTATTGTGTAAGAGGGAAACCAGGCATATTTACCACCTATTATAGCAGCTGCAACACCCTCCAGAATTTTAGCGTGCATCCAATTTCAGAGGCTTCCTTGGTTTTGCCTTTATGATTGCAAACACTTGGGCTAATCCCATGAGCTTGTGTCGAGTCTTTGCACCCTTTTTGCTTGATCATTCATCGATCGTCTTTCAGCATGTTGGTTGCAATGTCACGCTCAGTCTTGTTCTGGCTATGTTCAAGATCTGTCTTTGTGTGTACAAGTTGTGTTCATTAGGTAAGCATCTGTCATACTCGCACACAAAGTTGTATGCAATGTCGTGCAATTGTCATCATGGTCTTTCAACGATCTATCTCAAGTGTCGCACTTGTCGCTCGTACCCTTTAGTCAGTCACACATAGCATATGTTGTCTTGTTGGTTCGAGGTGTTTTGTCGCAACTCATGTTAAGTGTGTGTTCGCAAGGTCATGTATACACGAGTTCACTCGCTCACACACTTAACCATTTTGTTGAAGATCTTCCGACCAGACCACCCTCCATCAATCAGACCTCCACTGAGTTACACTACGCAGTCTCAGCCTTCAGTGACCAAGCATTGTTGCCCAGGATTGCGCAGAGCTTGAGGCTACTGCCCAGGCAGTCTGTGCTACACTATCCTGTAATCGACCTGGTTGATTATCACCCAGAACAAAATAGAAGTTGCCTAAGAAGCTATCTCAATCTGCACTTCCCCCAAGCCTGTCCATCAAGCCTCCCACTGGTAAACCAGAGAATTTGATTGGGCAATCACCTCGAGCTTCATTCCTCCCAAAAATTGCGTAGAAGTTGTTAGCCTACCTACACTAACTAAAGAAATTGCATAAACAAGAAGGATAGGCACCTGCTGCATGTCACTGCACTGTCTCTGAAAATTGCATAGTTTTGTCAGTCAGTCCCCTCCTGAGTGACCTGCTGCTTCTCTTGAAAATTGCGCAGCTTTCTTGGACTGTCCACCATCTGTCTCACACCTCGCTCAGCTCGGAAACTGCGTATACATATCCTTCATGACTGCCTCCTAGTTCTGCACAGTTTTGGCCGGCAAGATCCTGCAGCCCAATCTTGGCCTCTTCTGAAAATCCACGTAGTTTTCACTGCGAGTGCTTCCTACTGCCCGCACTGCCTTCCCTCGAAAAACTATGTAGTTTTATCTCCCAACTGAGCTAGATCCCGCAGATGTCACTGTTGTCCCAGATTTCTAAACCCATCCTCTTAGTGACCTCTATGCAGTTTTTCCTGACAGTGCCCTAGAGCCTCGCATCCCTGCCTGAAATGTCGTCTGCATAGTTTAAGAGCCTTCTCCTCTCTCCTGGTCATCTGCACCTAAAAGCTAAAGATGATGCATCATGGTAGACTACCGGATTTCTAGATTTGATGTCGTCTCTTCATGATTGATTGCAAATACAGTTACATGGATGATACACGGCTCGACGATGAAGATGATGAACAAGGAGTGCATGCTAGGAGAGTTGTTCGCAAACAGATGAACACATGAAGCATGCCAAGTAATAGCAAAGGGGATACATGTACATGCAACACTAAGAGAACACCAAGACTATCAAATAATTTGCACACCTTGTCATGCGGAGGTGAAGCTATGATACACCAAGAGCACACTAATCACTCAGCAACACTACAACTCGACATGGACACTACAATTAGCATGAACATACCAGCACGTCATGTTGAGTCATGTCATGAGTCGTCTCGGCCACGCCACTACTATGGGCCATACTGTTGTAATCTATGTAATGTAATGCGGAAGTCCAACACACCCACATACATAGTCCAAAATTGTCCAACTGTCTAAACCTTTACCTCCTAAAAAAAAACAAAAATACATTGAGATTTTTAAAGAATTCTCTGATGTGCTTTCCTGGAGCTATTAAGACTTAAAATCTTATGATACAAGGTCTTCTTGGGAATCTTGCACGTCAAATCTGCCCGCTCATCACACCAACAATCCCCTTGTGTGATGACGAGTGCACAAGCTATCGCGCGAATCAAGTTCCTCTCATTTCAGCACACCCCAACTGGCTTCACACAGTCACAGTGCTAGCATCCTTTCTACATTTTTGTGATGACCACAATTCCTGCACAATTTTTCACCAGTTACAAGTGGGTGTTCCCGTCATATCTAGCGCACAATGAACATGCTTCCATCATTCAGAGCATTCACAATATTGTTCAAAAAAATTCTTTATTCATGTCAAACTAGGAATCTGGCATCTCGACCAAATGATCTGATATTTCTTTTATGTTGGGTGATTGTCATGTAGTTTATCATTTTCCCAATAGTACATCTAATGATAGTCTCTTCGTGCACTATGATCTTCACTATGTAACATCTTTCTCCTCAAACTTATTTCAAGCAGTTGAGACACTTCAGCCTACGTTGATGGCTATGGTAAGTCCACATTCTCTTGACATGACCAACGAGAATGATAAGATCTATCTATCTGTACTAGATTCCCATCATGATCCCCTCTCTCGAATAAGGAATCCATCTTTTCAAAGATCACAAGTCTTTCAAAACATCTGCCACGAATTTTATGATCTAATCAGTGAATGGCTGGAACAATGTTACTTGGTGAGTTGTGTTGCAAGTAACAAGCTTCAGTCCTTCCTCGCACTCGCTAAGAAGCTTGGTGCAGATGAACACACACTCGCAAGAGGCTTCCAAGGTTTGTTGAAAAATGGTAGTCATCAAATAGGTAAGCATGTGTGTTGGGTGGCTGTGACACATATTTCTGCCCACAGGAAATACATTCTCTCTCGTGTGCAAGATTGTCAAGGTTTTATATTTTCTGTTGCACACTATTTTTTATCTATTTTAATCGCTTGTATCTTTGTGGTCGTCAACCAGGTATGCTTACGGTGGCTTTGCTGGAAATTTCATCTGACATAGCACATACTATTTAGTGTAAGAGTAGGTGTATGGTATGTTTTCTTTCTTTTCTTTGCTTTCCGGTTTGCATGTTTGTTTACTTGCTGACTTGGTTTGGTTTGTTTGCTTGATCGCTTGGCTTGCTTGTTGTCTTTTTGCTTTGTTTTTCTATTTTTTATGATGCCTTAACTATTTCAGCCAGCACTTGCAAAGTGCCTTTTCATCCCAGTAGGAAATATGTGGTGGAAATAAAACACAGGCTAGTTGTTCCTGATAATGTAAGATATTGGCAAGTTTTCAGTAATGATAAACAAATAGAGAACCTTTTACAAATCAAAGATGAATTTGAGTCTATAAATATTGGTATAGAAAATGATATAGATGAAAATGAAAAAGAAATAGTGTTTAATGAAATTGATGAAAATCAAGAAGAACTTGAGGTTTTGCGATTAAAAGACAATGTGTTACCAAGAGGATTGTTACCATTGGAAGAGATTTTTGACTTTGATGATGTAGCCAAGAAGCCAAAAATAGAAGCAGTAGGAGCTGAGGTGGAGGAATCTAAGATAGGAACTATAGAGAATCCAAAAAATATCAAACTTTCTAAATCCTTACCTCCTAAAGAAAAACAAAAATACATTGATCTTTTTAAAGAATTCTCTAATGTGTTTTCTTGGAGCTATTAAGACTTAAAACCTTATGATACAAGTATCATTCAACATTCCATTCCCATCAAGGAAGTTCAAAAGCATTTTAAACAAAAATTGAGGAGAATAAACCCAGTCATACTACCTTTGATAGAAAAGGAGGTCAAGAAAATGTTTGATGCAAAGATCATTGTACCCCTTAGATTTTCGAAATGGGTCTCAAATCTGGTACCTACTAGAAAGAAAACAGGTGAAATTATGCTTTGTGTAGATTTTAGAAATCTGAACATGGTTTCCCTCAAATATAACTATCCCTTACCCAAAATGGATCACATCCTACAAAAGGTAGCTGGTTTTAGTAGAATTTCATTGTTGGATTTTTTCTCAGGATACAACTAAGTTCTGGTTCATCGTGATGATCAACACATGACATCATTTACCACACCATGGGGCAATTTTATTATGTAAAAATGTCTTTTGGCCTTATGAATGTTGGGGCCACTTTCCAAAGAGTAATGGACATAACCTTTGCTAATGAAACTGAAAGGTTCATTGTGATTTACCTAGATGATATAACTGTGTTTTCAAAGGCAGATGAAGAACACTTGCTACATTTAAGAAGAGTTTTTCAAAAGTGAAACAAGTATGGTATCTCCTTAAACCCTAAGAAAAATATTTTTTGTTTTAGAGGAGGGAAAACTTCTAGGTCATATCATTTACAAAGAAGGTATTAGAATTGATCCTAACAGAGTCAAAGCCGTACTGAAAATTGACCCTCCAAGAAACAAGAAAGAAGTTCAATCCTTCATTAGTAGGATAAAATTTATCAGAAGAATTATTCCTAACTTGGATGAAATCTTAAGATCCATTGCAAATATGTTAAAGAAATACATGGAAATAAAATGGAATACTGAAGCGAAGAAATGATTTAGTGAAGTAAAGTTAGCTTTAACTACTTTTCCTGTATTGATAAGCCCCGACTTTAAAAAGGGTTTTACCTTTTTTTCTTTTGCATATGAGCATCCTATTGTAGCTATTTTATTGTAGAAAAACAATGAAGGAAATGAACAACCAATAGCGTTTTTCAATGGATATCTGAGGGATGCATCAATGAAGTACAACATCATGGAGAAACAAGCCTTTGATTTGGTAAAGGCATTAAAGGATTTTAGAGTGTACATCCTACATTCTCATATCATTGCATTTGTACCAATTGCTATGGTAAAATATATTCTCACACTGACTGAACGAGATGGAAGAAGAGGGAAATGGACTTCCCTGATCCTAGAGTATGACATTAAGATAAAACCAACCAGGCTCATCAAAGGTCGGGGATTGGTGAAGCCAATGACTCAGTCCAATTTTCATGCATTGGATGGATAGGAAGAGCTCACGACTCCATAGGTATCATAGGTCTTTGTTACCTTGCCATGGTACGTAGACATTATCTTTGTTATCACTCAGATTTTTTCCCTAGATGTTATCAAAGAAGGAAAAGTCTGAGGTAACCACAAACCTAATCATTTAGACTTAGGTTATAGCCAAACTAAGTCCAGAGAGGCTCTCTCTTTATGATTTAACTTTGTTTGAATAAGATTTCATGCTAGTTCTTAGTGTTCAGGGTTGTTTTGTTTTGATTGGGTGGTGGAATTAAGAAGACACATGGGCAAAACAAATATCTAGGCCATTGGGCTATGGAGTTAGTCAAGAAAGGTTTAACTAGATTCGATCTATCACTGAGGTAAGAATCCATAAGGCAGGCTAGCACAGCAAAATAAAATTTGCAGGCTTAAATGAACGAAAGTCCTAACTAGGGCCAAGGGCAATGAAGAATCCTTAACTGGGATTAAGATGAAGAAAGGAAGGATGGCCAATAGCAAAGGGCAATGAAGAATCCTGTACTATGGGCCAAAGGGGGGATAAAATACGGAAGTAAGGGGGCAATAAAGAATCCCTAGACGAAGGCAGTTTAGTAGAAAACATACATAAAGAAAACAGTTAAAATAGAGAGCATTAAGCTAATTTTGATGATATCATTCCTTGTTTTCTTTGAAGATTTTATAAGAAACACATATGAATATTTCGTGACATAAAGAGAAAATGGTATTTAAACATGAGGAAATGATACTTATTTGTTCCAACTATGCACAAGAATCTAGTGAAATTTCCTCAGCTTTATTTCATTTCCAGCAAAACCAGTCCACTCTTGAGTACAATAGCTCCTTGGTTCAAAAATAATATGTCTACAGAAACGAATTTTAATCCACCCTAATTACTTCAATTTATGAAGTATTTATACAAAAATTGATACAAAATATTTTATAACTATATGAGAATTATTCTAGGAAACAAAAAATATCTTCAAGATGAAGATAGAGATAGATGGAGAACTGTCTTCTAGCTATCCCTTTTATTGTGACTGTGCTGGCTATTGCAACTCGGATCTGGCTCTTGGAGTTGCTTTTGTAGTTATGTGCTGGAATCACTTTTATCTTTGACCTACTGATACTCTTTACCTGTGTTGTTTGATCCTGTCTACCTATTTTACCTAGTAGTTATCTTTTACCTTACTAATTTATTATAGTAATTTATAGTAAATCAGTCAAACTAGTCCACCATTCTCTATCAGGTAACTTTGTTCTAATCATTTTCTTGTAGATTTCAACGGCTTCCATATACCTAGCAAAATTTGGTTTTCTTGTGAATAAGTGTTTGACTTCATGTTCTATGTAGAACAGATTCTCCAGGCCATCATAAAGCACCTTTCCAGTGGGCAAAGATTTCACCCTTGAAGTACTAGCTTCGCTTCTGGCCAGCTTGTTTAACTTGTCAACATAATCTTCTTGGGCCATCAACTTATCATGGATCACCATAGGATTGGGGAGTCCTTTTTCTCTTAAGATGCCATACTTTAGCATAAAGTTATCAATGTTAGTTTGGATGCTCTAACATCTTTTCTCCAGATTAAGCATTAAGTTCCTTTTGGTGAGAACTTTTTTGATTTCTATGATTGTTGTTGTTCTATCATCTATCTCTAGTTCATCAAACTGATATTTGTTTTTGTTGTTCAAAAAGGTGATCAACGGATTGGTTTCTTTTGGTTTATTTCCCAATTCTTCCACCGTTTTGTGGATTGTCTCTGTAGCCATTTTGACTAATTTTGTTTGCTCAAAAATAATCTGAATTGCAAGCAAAACATCATTGATGGAATCAATTATGTTGGCCCAGAGGATTTCTTTCATGTCTCCCAATGGTTCTTGCAGTGTTAAATCCTTCTGAAGGGCTTTTATTCTTTCTGCTATCCTTAGGTTCCCCTGAGTTTCTTCTTTATGTTGAATTTGTACAAGTTTACAATTGGTTTCTAAACTTGACACTTATTCTCTGAGCTTCTTGAGCTCAGTGGCCTGGATACTCATTTCTTCCATGAGTGTCATCACAGTCATTCAATGATCTATCTCAAGTGTTTCACTTGTCGCTCGCACCCTTTGGTCAGTCACACTTAGCATATGTTGTCTTGTTGGTTCAAGTTGTTTTGTCATAAGTCATGCTGAGTGTGTTTTCGCAAGGTCATGTATACATGAGTTCACTTGCTCACACACTTAACCATTTTGTTGAAGATTTGCCGACTGGACCACCCTCCATCAATCAGACCTCCACTGAGTTACACTACGTAGTCTCGGCCCTTAGTGACCAAGCACTGTTGCCTAGAATTGAACAGATCTTGAGGCTACTGCCCAAGTAGTTTGCACTATGCAATCCTATAATCGACCTGGCTGACTATCACCCAGAACAAACAAAAGTTTCCTAAGAAGCTATCTCAATCTGCGCTTTGCCCAAGCCTATCCATCAAGCCTCCCACTGGTAAACCAGAGAATTTGACTAGGCAATCACCTCGGGCTTCATTCCTCCCAAAATCTATGTAGAAGTAGTTAGCCTACCTACATTGACTGAAGAAATTGTGCAAACAAGAAGGATAGGCACCCGCTGCATGTCACTGCACTGTCTGTTGGGCCTTAGTTTTGGTCTTATTTTGCTCTAAGAAACTTACTTAACCATCTACTTATCATCCATTTTCACTTCATTCATTCCATTTTGATGTATATTTGATATCCATTCAGGTATTTAGCTTTAATTTGTCAATTTCTAAAGTTTTTATAAAAGTTTGATTTTAAGTGCAAATTTGGCAATTTTAGAAATTCCCGTAATCACTCTATGGTTGATATGGTTGCAGGCCACTTGATCACGAATGGGATACATGAATGGAGAGCTTGGGAACTAGGACTAAGCCACCTATGCTTGGTTCCAACAGAACGAGCTTTATTAGGCCTATTTGGAGCTAGTCAATCATGACTAGTCATCCAGAAATCCCATCTAAATAGGGCAGTTTTGCGATTCCATGAGAGTGGTCATATTTCTTGGGATGAGGGTAGTGAATTCGACTTGGATAGATGGATTAGAATATATGGGTTTGTTAAAGTGAATGTAGATCAGTTTTTTTCATGAGACTCCTTATTTAAGAGCCACAACTTTGATGACTCATATATTGACTTATTATACTTTTATGCTGTGATACTTTTTTTATGAGGAATTAATTTGAAGACTTGTGCTATTATTATTTTTCTGCTCAATGCTATGGATGTGTAATTGATTTAAGCTTCTGATATCACTTCTCAAGTGTGCAAGGCAAGGGTGGAGGGCCCCCATTCCAAGCTAAGTACACTTCATTGTTAACTAGTTTTATTTCCTGGAATTTGTTTAGTGTAGAACTGGTTTTTCAAAACTTTATTTCAGATTGCTTTATGGTTCATGAATGGTAGTTGATTGCTTTAGTTATTAGCTTATTCATCACTTTATTGAGTTGAAGAAACACAAGTGTTCAAGTTGAGCATCTCTTCTGCTAAAATGATGAATTACAACTAGTTTCTTTGATTTGCATGCAAGTGGTTTTTATTATGATTTTGAGTATTGAGATGAATAACTTATGATGAAATACTTTATGTGTCTCTTAAGTTAAGATCTTCTTTCATTAACAATTTATCCATCTCAAATTCTTGATTTTAATCTCTGATTCATTAAGTGATAGTTGAGGCAAAGGTGGACTTCTTGAGTCAAGAACCATCTCAATGTTTTTCCTCTATTGTAAACAAGTTGAATTAGAGTTGTAGGATGTATTGCTTTTGAATAAATTATCTTTCAAGGTTTGATTATATCTGATCTTCACACATAGTGAACTTGCCTCAAAGCATAAACAACTCGGATTGATAATAAATAATTGTGTTAGTTTAGGTACATAAATTAGCTCAACAAAGATCATGGAATCTTCCAGAAGCTTCCCCTTTGACACTTGCCTCTCTGTTTTCGACCAAGGATGAGTAAGAGATCATCATTCTCCAAGTGGAATCAAGAACTATCAGAGAGAGGACACTAATCAAGACCCCAAAAGATTACTCGCCTCCCTACAATCGTCTATATATGGATCCCTCATCACAGAGATCCAGAGGCTGGAATCTTGTATCTTGTAGAGAAGTGTTGTTGGTTTTCTGGAGTAACTTCATAGTGTTGGGTGATCTAAGCTTTACTTGAGGTGAAGAAGGGCTTTCTTGCTAGAGGATGATGCTGGGTCAGAACATATGGTTGTAATCCTCTTGCTACTTTTGATCTTAATAAAGCTATTCAATTTTTCCTCCATATTCTTGTATGTTTCATTATATATGCATTTGTATGGTTAACACACATTTGGTCCACAGGTGCTCTTTGAAGCTGGGTAGACGAAGAAGAAGCGGCAAAGCTGTATCAGGAAGGAGAGGAATCAAACAAGGAAATCAAGCGCAAGACTAAGATTCGTCTCCTTTGTTCCACTATTATCTATTTTCATAAAGGAAAAAGAAAGTAGACTTTACTTGTTTGTTTCTAAGATAGCTACCAGTCTTAGTGGGAATAACAACATCCGAGTGGACACTATTCCTGGTAAAAAAATGGCGACTCCACTGGGGAGCGACTAGATTGTTTGTTAGCCTATCTTTGTTTCTTTTATAAAATTACAGACGGAGCCTGAAGCCAAGCCAGCTAGCCTTCGAAGTGCATTTGTTATACAAATGCAAAGTAGATCAATGTTGCTTCAGTCTATCTCTGGGTTTTGTTTATGAATTAAACAATCGATCCGTAAACAGTCTAATTGCCCTAGGTGGTGGCTCTAGTAACCTCCTTAGATCAGCCCCTGTGATTTACATATACTGAACATCACTTACTAGGCCTAAATCCCTGAAATGAATTGCAAATTGTGAGTAAAAACTCATTCAAAGTCTCGCACTGGTACCATCGCACCCTGCCTTCAAGGCAGTCTGTATGCATCGCACTTCCCGAGTGCAGTAGGTGCGCTGCATACTGAATTCACTGTGTGACAGGTGCGATGGTCAGGGAAGGTTAACTTTACCTTCAGACTTTGGTTTTTTCCTCACCATTTTCAATCCTATTCGGGAGTTTTGCTATCTGTGGTCAGTGTATCTCTGTGAAAACCCCCTTCTCTTACATTATTCCACCTCTATTGTGCAAAGAACTGTAAGTGTTTTTATGTATTGTGCGCCATTTTCAGTTCTCTTTTGCAAAGAAGTAGCATAGTCGAACTGTCGTTTCTTGATCTGAAAGTGTCGTAGCTATCGTTTTCAGTCATTGAAGACAATCCCATTGTTCTTGATAGTCGATTATACAGTTACTATTGTATATGATTTGAATTAGTAGTTTTTGAAGTGTTGAAAAGCAATTTTCATTTCAAAATCGCAAAGTGTCTCTCTTACCTTCACTTCATTTTGAAAAGAAATTTGTTGAGTATTGTCGCTTTGAAAATAATTCAGATTTGCACATAGTTTTCTTATCATCATTCATACATTAAGAACACTGAAAACAAATACATGCATGTGCATTTGCATTTAGACTGCTTGGTTTAATTTAGGACAGTGCATTTAGCGTGTGCTTTGTGCTCTTTGTTGAAAGATTCTTAACTTTCTTTCCTTAGTAGCTAGGATTTTCATTTCCAAAAGAAGATTAAATGTTTGTTTATCATCTTAGACTGCATTTAGGAATTATATACACATCACGCAGTGAACCTGAAAGGAAAATTTTTAAGCAAGATCAACTTAAAATAAATTTAATGAATCTAACAACGCTTTGGAACCTAACGCACAACATCTAGAGGTCTAGGCTAGAGATGTATTCCGGTGTCGTAAAACCTGGTAACTGTTGTTTTCATTGTTGTTTGGGTGATTCCTCCACTCTGAGACGGCAAGTGCCAGTACGGACTTTTGCTCCCACATACTATCGAGTATATATTGGGAGACCACAATAGGCTACATCCTTTATATTTAGGAAGCTGTGTCTGCCGCCCTATCAATCGCAATGCACTGAACACAACATTCGGGAAGATTGATTGCCGTACCATAAAAAGTATTATGCAGTTTTGCGATTGGTTTGGTAATCCCCTCTGCCTAGATTTCCAGATAAGTCTATTTTTCTCCTTTTCAGACTCCTTAAAAGAAAAGGTCCTCTCAGCACTTGTCACTTTAGGCTCATTAAAAATCGAAGGTGACTAGAGTCATATTTTGTTTTTTCTCGACTCTTAAAAATTGAAAAAACAAGTTGTGTTAAAGCATCTAAAATTCATTTAATCCGAAAACATTTTTTCCCTTTTATTTTGGGTTGATCAAGTAATCCGCAATTGTGGAAGAAAGTCAATCAAAACCCCATCATTTGTGGCGACTTACGAGTCAACCGTCGTTGACTCCAGAAGTGAAACCATTCCGGGCAAAGCGAACTTGTTTGACCAGGTCAAAGTTTCCTAGGTTGGTTGGAGCTAGTACTCCGACATCCTCAGAGACTCCGGTTACTCCGAACATTTCTAGTATCCCTGCCTCTATAGGAGAAATTTTGCAGCAACAAAAGGACATTACAACTGATCCTAGTGTGATGGTAAACACTTCTTTTCCTGAACCAGCTCCATCTACAGCTGATTTGGAAGGTGTTACTCCACAACCGTCTGCTGCTGCATAACTTATATCTTCTTTAGCACCAGAAATATTTTATGGACATGACGGTTTGCCTCTTCCTCCTGGATTGATTGCCATAGAAGAGATTGTGGAAGATCCTCCATCTAACACTCCAACGCAACTTGGAGCTGGGATCACCCTGTATCCTTCTTCATTAGAAGATATTCACCCGCCATCGGAAGTTCCTGAAGAATCGCTAAGGAATATTTTGGATAGGCTTAATATGTCTGAACAACCGTCGACATCAAGGACTGTGTTACCCGACACAGCAGCAGCAGAAGCTCCTTTTGCTACTCCGACAATGTTCACCGGCGTGCCATCTGTCCCAACCAGCTCTCGATCGCTGGATGGATTCCATCAAGAGGCTATTTCGACAATATGGAATGTTCCCGTTTGTTCGTCCGGAATTATATCTAGAATATCTTACGTTGAGTCTCAACAAATTGATCCTTCACAAGGTCAATTTGGGCAAACTGGTCCCCAAAGGCAAATCATTCCTTTGAGTACTAGATTACCATCATATGGAGGGCCGTATACCCTTTCATTGCCTTCCTCGGAAGGAAAACCATGCGTGAGTTCACAACAAAATTTGGGTTATGCTGGAAGCACAACTAGCGGTTGGGTGCCAATCCTGCCTCAACAACCAAGAGTTGTATGCTCAATGCAACAAAGTTTACCTATGACAAACATCCCCACTACGCTATCTATTGTGGCAGTATCACAAGTACAAGCATTGCCAGTTGTATGCCAACCTCAAGTTTCATAGGTTATAATGCAACAATCTCTTGTACCTACGACACAACCGCAATCACCAACTAGTGGAATGGCACAGGTTCAAACGGGGAACGCCAACCCCCATCTTAGTCAAACAGTCAGTACTGGATAGCAACCCATGGCTTCACAACCATGGCTGGTACAATACCAACAACCGCAATTCCAGCAAGCTTACCAAGGATATGAGAAAAAAGTCTTTGCAAGTAATGGGCAGCCGTATCAACCATATCATAATGGTTATGCCCATAAACCTTACCAAATTTACCAACATCAAATGCATTATGCTGGTATGTAAAGACCAACTGCTCAAGTGATTCCATCTTATCCTGGGTATGCTCAACGAAGCTTGAATCAACGGTTGCCTTTTGTGGCAAGTTTAGAGTTACCAGATCTAAATCAACTAACGAACGATCCAATTGCCTATGCCCCTTGGTGGCTGACGATTCTACATAAACTTTCGTCTGATATTCCTAAATTTAATGGAAATCCTGGTGAAGACCCATCGAATCATGTGATGACCTTTCATCTATGGTGCTAATCCAACACTCTCAATGATGATTCGATCAGACTTCACCTCTTTCAGCTTACGCTAACTGGTCCGGCAACAAAGTGGTATATCGAATTGCCTAGAGCTTCATTTGATAACTTCATTACCCTAGCCACAACCTTTTTAACCCATTTTCAGTTACCCATAAGGTACGAAACATGAATCGAGCTACTTACCAATTTCAAACAAATGACGACCACTCACATATCCGATCATATTCATGAATGGCGAGGTCATCGTAGAATGGTAAAAATGTATGTTCCTGATTAGCTATTGGCTGAATGGTTTATTAAGTCACTATTACCTGCTATTACAGAAGATGTGGCAAAGGGAGGGGTCATCACTGAAGAGAAAGTTATTGCTTGTGCACAATATCTAGACTTGATTTATACTCAGTTTGGCATGCTCTACGATAAAATCCCTAATGCTCCTAGACTAGAATTTTCTGTTCCTCCGCCTCCTAAATCAAACAAAGACTCTCATGCCGGCGATGGTGTGATAGGTATGACAAGCACTAAAATCGTAAAGGCTACGTCGAAAAAGGCCCGCACGGTTTGAGTGAAAATGCAAATGAGGAACTTCTAGCCTCGAAAGTAAATGCCGTGTTGACAGACAAAGGAAAAGAACCCAAGCAACCAGGAGGCAAGAAGAAAAAACAAGGGAAGAAGAAAAACCAGGAGGACTCATCTCCTAGAAAATCTTCTACAAACCCTTCTGGGGATAGGAAACCGAAAACACCATGTCATATATGTGACGAGGATCACTGGACCAAAGAATGTCCATATAAAGATGAACTTAGAAAATCCTTCAAAAGTTCAAAAACCGCGACTGTATTGACTGATCCATTTCCGAACCCAGGAACAAATCTGGTTGCTAGCGAAAATGCTTCCCCGTCCCAAGTGCTAATGTTGTCAGTCTCAAAGCAACTGAATGATGCTCTCATATCTACAAGGAGTAAAGATTACAGGAATCCACAGATGTTGAACAACAAGGATAATGATCAACCTAGTAGTTCAACAACAACTTCGATCGAAGTTGTGCCACCCATCATTCCTGAATTAACAATAAAACTTCCAAAGAGAGTAGTACAAAAATCGATGTTTAATCCTCGTGCCAGAGCGACACAACACTATAATATAGTGGAGGATTTAGCCCAATCACCCTCCGCGATGTCGACTCTTGAGGTGCTGCAAAATTGCCACTCCCAAAAGCAGGCTTTATTATCAGCAATAGGTGGGATTGACCCAACGGATTCCAATCTTGTATCTTTTAAACACAAAGGATATGACCCTCAGTTACCAGCTCAACTAGCTTTCCTCATTCAAGTGAAAGCCCTGAAAAAAATTGTTAATAGAACAATTATTGATGAGGGGGCATCCACATGTATCATGTCGATGAGTTGCTAGAAAACTCTAGGGTCTCCATCCTTGTCGTGGTCGTCGACAACATTAAAAGCATTTGATGGACGAACATACACCCTGTATGGGATACTAAGTAACTTGCAAGTCAAACTAGGAGGCAAAACAGTAGAAATCGATGTTGAAGTCATCAACGAAAACCTCGATTACAACATCCTACTGGGAAGACCCTGGATATATGCCATGGCAGCCATTGTGTCAACCTACTTTAGGAAAATTGCATTTCCTTCCCAAGGAGGAATTACAATAATCGACCAACAAACTTTTCTCCCCAACAGTTCGCAAGTTATGGGAAGCATTCCGATGATCCATGGAAGCCCTAGCACGCTTCACAATATCAGAGTAGGCCTACTAAAAGACCCCACATTAATGGGAACTTTTACCCTACCGCCTCCAACAAATTTGGCGGAAGTGGCTAATGTAGGAGCTCTGCAATATGATATATTCCATTCAAAAGATGTCAGAAAACGATGTTAAAATGGATTCATCTACAGGTATTGCCTCTAACCCCACTGGAAATATTATAGCAATCAATGTTTTCAGCATGGGAGGCAAACCCGTATCAACGCTCATCATCAAGCGTTCAAATAGATAGGTCTAAGGAATATGGCACCCCTTCAGATCCTTGGTCGCAAGTACACTCTACAGACGAAGGAATCATTCAATCGATGATGATTGATGGGGCACCATGGGAAGATTACCACCATCGTTCCCATCTTCTGAACTGGAAAGAAGATAATTCCAGTAACCTACACCATCCTTCAGTATTTGACTTTCTGAAAAATACTGTAAATATGGTAGATTCCAAGAGAAACCTATCCCATATCGAAGAGACCACTTCCATAAATATCTCGACCAAAACAGATGTTGTAGAGAATATTCATGTTGGCAAATCTTGTTCTTCTTCAAAACTGGAAATATATAGCACTCTCTTTCGCGAGTTTAGAGATGTATTTACTTGGTCATATGACGAAATGCCAGGTATTGACTCGAGCATAGTTGAACACGAAATTAAGATGTTTCCAGATGTCAAACCGGTACGACAACAGCTACGGCAGGTGCACCCCAAGAAAGCCGTTGCCATCAAAACAGAAGTTGAAAAACTCCTCCATGCTGGTTTTATTTACCCCGTTCCTATGACCGATTGGGTATCGAATATTGTTCCCGTGATGAAGAAACAAGGAACGATTAGAGTGTGTGTCGATTACAGGGATGTAAATCAAGCTTGTCCGAAAGACAACTACCCTACACCCTTTATTGACCAGATAATTGATGAATTTTCCGGATGTGAAATATTTTCATTTATGGATGGAAATTTTGGGTATAATCAAATAAATATGCGCCCACAGGACCAGTCAAAGACTGCATTCATTTGTCCGTGGGGCACATTCGCATATCGCAAGCTACCCTTTGGTTTGAAGAACGCAGGGGAAACTTTTCAGAGAGCTATTAACTATGCTTTCCATGACATCAAAAACATCGTTCAACCATATCTTGACGATCTTCCAGCTCATTCGCGAAAGCGGACCGATCATCCGTGGCATTTGAGAGTGATATTTCTACGTTGCCGACACTACCAGATACGACTCAATCCGCACAAATGTGTGTTTTGTGTCAGTTCTAGTCATTTACTTGGCTTCGTGGTCTCAAAGGATGGGATTCATCTTGACCCATGCAAGGTTCATGCAATCATCGACTTGCCTCCACCTTCAAACTTGCTTCAGATTCAGAAACTCCAAGGGAAAGAAAACTTCCTTAGGAGGTTCATTCCAAATTACGCCGAGATAGCTAAAGGTTATACTCGTCTATTGAAAAAAGAAGTACCCTTCGTTTGGGATCAGGTCGCGCAAGCTTCCTTTGATGCTTTAAAGCAATCTCTAATACAAGCGTCATTAATGTATGCTCCTGATTATCAAAAAGACTTTAACCTGTATCTGGCTGCAGCAGCTAATATGACCATTAGCAATGGTTTTAGTTCAAGAGGATAATGGAATTGAACATCCTATATATTATTTAAGCCAAAACTTAAATGATACGGAAATGAAATACTCCTATGTTGAAAAGCTAGCCCTAGCAACTGTTCAAGTGATATAGAGATTTTGACACTACGTCCTCTTCAGAAAAACTACCATTTTATCAGATTGCAACCCAATGACTTATATACTATCGCGACAATTGCTGGGTGGAAAATATTCAAAATGGATAGAAATTCTACAAGAGTTTGATATGGAATTCAAAAAATCCAAATCAAAGAAAGCCCTGGTATTCGCGGAGTTACTGTGTGATATCCCATCATTGTCCAACAATGCAACATCTGAAGAAGCAATCGTGGATGAAAATTTGTTTATGATATCTTCAAGCAATCCATGGTGCGGAGATATAATCGTCTATCTCCAAACACAAACATATAGGTCTAACACCTCATGCTCCAAACAGCGACGGATTCGATACCAAGAGAAAGACTACGTGATTGTCGATGATACCCTTTATCGTCATGGTATAGATACAGTTTTGCGCAGGTGCCTCACCGATGAGGAGGCCGAAAAATTCCTGAATGATTGTCATTCAAGCGCATGTGGGGGGCATCAATCTGGTTATGCTACAGTGCAAAAAAATTTGCGAGCAGGATGCTTCTGGCCAACAATGTTCAAAGATTGCATAACCGTAGTTAGAAGTTGCCATGCTTGCCAAATTTTCGATAGCAAAACCAGAATACCACCCGCACCGTTGGAACCAGTAGTTTCTATTGGGCCATTCACCAAATGGGGCATAGATTTCATGACATGTAACTCTACCTCGGCCAGGGGGCATGGGTATATCATAGTCGTGGTACACTATTTTACCAAATGGGCCGAGGCAATGCCTACATTAAATAACAGCGGCGAAACAGCTGCCCTTTTCTTTTTTAATCACATAATCTCCAAATTCGGCGTTCCACAGGCCATAGTCACAGATCATGGATCGCATTTTCGCAATCACATGATGATTGAGTTGGCTGCCGAATTTGGACTGTCCCATGACAGCTCCACTCCGTCCTATCCACAAGCTAACAGGCAAGTTGAGGCAATCAACAAGGTCCTAAAGCGCATGCTACAAAGAATGATCGGAGTCCATAAATGGCATTGGCACCTGATCCTGTACTCGACCTTGTGGGCATACTGAACATCGGTAAGAAATGCAACTGGGTTTACACCTTTTCAACTTGTGTACGGTCTAGAAGCAATCTTACCTGTTCAATGTGAAATCTCGTCCCTCAAACTCGCAGTCGACCTTCTCCACAGAACCTCAAAAGAAGAGGCTCGTTTCTTGGAAATAATCCAATTGGATGAAACTCGTTGCAATGTAGCTTCAGCTAATGAAGCTCATAAGAAATGATTCAAAGCACAGTTGAACAAAAATGTCAAACCTCGCTTCTTCTTAGAAGGTGACCTAGTCTTACTTTACGACCAGGAATTCAATAAGCTAGGAGCAGGGAAATTCAAATCGTTATGGATGGGTCCTTATATTGTTAAACGTGTATTAGCAAAAGGAGCCTACAAGTTGATGGACTACGATGGGATTCCATTGGTGCAACCTCACAACGGGTTGTACCTCAAGCGTTACTACGCTTAATTCCGCATAGTAATCCTTATGCTTTTGTTACATTTTTGTTTTCGCTAAGAGCAATTATTTTGGTTAGGTAATGCAATTTTTTGCATTCGTTTCAGATGTCAAACCTATTGGAATGATTCGTTGGATATGCCGACGGAGCAAGACATAGTTCGTAGAACCTGTCTTCTACGGCATGGGCCATTTTCAATCCCAGCGGCGAGTTAGTAAGTTTTAGAGGGGTATGTATTAGTCGGTCGATGAAAAATATTGCTGAATACAGCGCATTGATAGAAATGCTCTCTGATGCCATCACACATGGCATATGCAGACTTTTCGTCAGGCTAGACTCATAGCTCGTCATTCTACAAGTCACTGGCATCTATTCCGTACGAAATCTAGCTATCTATCGCATGCTCCTAAGAGTCAGGATTTTGGAAAGACAGTTCGATTTCATTCAATATCAACATATTTCCAAAAGTTTAAACACATTGACAGACTCATTGGCAAATTATGTGTTAGATAGACATTTGTGACATTTATAAAAAGAAGCATCACATCAATAGATGCAGCAGGATCATGTAACTTAACCAAAATAAAGCCCCGAAAATAAAAAATACATAACTATTTATAGTTTATACATAATGTTCTGTAACCAAGACAAAATCGATTAAATGACCCAAAACTCAAAATGCTAGGGGGCACCCTACTCTAATGATGCTGGTGATAACAAGTCACCACCTGTACAATCATGCGTAAAAGCCTAGTCCATCGACTCAGCACTCGAGTAGTATGTTGCTGCAACCGTAGAGGTAGCTCGTCAGTTCTCACATCTAGGATACCAAGGGTAAGAACCTCGATCTGGTCCCGTAGTGCTGAAAGAGTCTCGACCACGTCAAAGTCGCGAAGGATGGCTCTCCCCACAGCCTCTCCTGCTGGAGCGGCCATTGGGTCTCTGTGGCGTACTGCCGGTCGAACTAGTCCAATATCTGCATGAGAACATGAGTTTTGATTAGTCTTGATTAAAGAAAACATAAGAACATTATAAAGAACAATGAACAGAGATATGGTCAAAAGATTTACCCATAGCACCCCACTGCTTGCCAGCCGGCAGCACCAAATCCGGGTCACCCCAGAAATCCATGCCAGCATATGGAAACTTGGCATAAACCATCTCCTGACGATCGAACCACTCGAAGAAAGTATCAGAAAAGGAAATCTGAGGCTGGCCAGCATGCTGAGACATGAGGTCAACCCATCTCTGCATCCGTGGTTCAGTCGGGGGAGGTAGGCTAATTGAGATATATTGCGGCTGCATCAGTGGGATCCTCTCCAAAGTGAAAGCGGTCAAAATAGAACCATAGCTGAAGTTCTTGGATCTTCCGCTTTTCACCTTGGTTAGTTGTTCTTTCATCACAGAGAGTACTGCATCACACCAGTTGAACACCTTATGTTCAAGGCATTCCAAAGCATACTGCATGTAAGACATGTTAGCTATGTGAAGAGCAAAACTACCATCCAGTCTAGAAAAAGTGAACATAATGGTCCGCAAGGGCCCGTCAGTGACATCTCAGATATTGATCTTGCTGTCTGTACTCGGCTGAGATCCCTCTCTGTAGTGCTGGCGAATATACTCCCTCACGGACTCACCCCCATGGGTGGAGCCCGATAATGAGAGAGGGGCACCATGCCTCGATAAACCGGTTAGAAAATAGATGTCCATGACAGTCAAGGGGATCGATTTGCCCCTAATCTGGAACACATGGTTGATAAGATCTCAGGCATTGAGGAAATATTGCAACAAGCTGATTTGTTGCCTCATGCTAGAGATACGGAAAAACTTCAACAAGCCACAGTTCCGCAATGCAGCTACTGTGCCCGGATCATGTAAAGCAACAGTGTCATCCTCTTCATGCTTGTGTTCTCGCCATGTAACAACCATTTTTCTCCAATGAATCTCTGAAAAACAAACAAGAGAAGAGTCAGGATCTTCATTTGGTAAAAAACAGGCAAAAATCTATGAGAAAACTATGCAAAAAGTTTCCTCCTTGTGCCCATCGCACCCCAGTAAGTGTACTAGGAGCGATGCATACTGATTAGTCAGTGAGAAGGCCAATATGCATCACACCTTTTGATTAAGGAATGGTGCGATGGAGCCAGGGCGAGTTTTTCAAACCCTAGAGGCTCAGTAGAGCAAGGAAACAGGCTCAGAATTCAAAACGAAAAGAATGCAATTGAAGAGCACAATTTTTTCTCCTACCTAGTCTAGACGGTGTCAGGAATCGTCCACAGAATCTCCCGGAATCAGCTGGTGAAAATCAGGGGGAAAAGCACCTCTAGAGCTCCAACAAATCAAATTAAAATGAAATGGTAAAATGGGAGGTAAAAGTCACTTTTAATTTACCATTCACGTAATTTGTGTAAAATATTAGTGTTCTTAACTAATTTATCAAGCATATGTTTTCATTTCTAATCGGTTTGATGAAGCAAATGAACATGTAGTACAATCTTTGAAAGAACAAAATGCTAATGGTGAATCAAAGAATCAATGACCATTATCACAAGCAGTTTTAGCGCATAGTTCAAGCTCGTTAAAAAATAAACATAAGTCATGAGCAAATGTTTCCCCCAGAGTTTAAGCTCATTAAAAAATGAACTGGTAAATAACCATTGTGAATGCCTTATCGCCAGCTTTTGAGCCTTGTTCGTGTTCTCATCATCACCTCCACTTTGTTTTTAGCCGATCATTCACCTCCATATGATTGTTTACCCTTTCGAGGAACATTTAGGAAGAGTGATTCTATTAGCCATCCTTGTGACACTGCCGTGATTGGAAAATTCCAAACCTTTCCTCGAATTAGCTGCTACCTGAAATCATCACTCATTCCTCGAAAACGAGTCTCCTTTAAGCTCTTTTCAACTGACTCATAAAATATGAAAAAATTGCTAAGCGATTGGCCTCTTCGGCTCGTTAAAATCATCGGAAGTGCTATCCCTCCTCTAGATTTTAATCTTTTTGGACCTGAGGGATAATTACACAAAAAGATCGAGCGCTTGTCTTGTTCGCCTCGTTAAAACTATCGAAAATTCATCCCTTTCATATTATTTTACGCTTTTTCGGACTTAAGGGATTACATGACGAAAAAGAATCTTTGGAGTCTCCTTTCCATCCCTTTCAGACTCTCTAAGATTGAAAAGGACCGAGTTATCTTTGTCGTTAAACTCGTTAAAACCAAATAGTGACAAACACGTCCAAATTGAAGAGAACGAGTTTCACTGTTGCTAGGCTCACTAGAATATAGCGACAGGTTCGCCTGAAGGGCAGATTATAGAACAATAATATGTTATCCTTCTCAAGATTCACAAAAATAAAGAGGTACTAGTCAGCAATGACTGGGGAAAATTGGGAAGAAAACTTGAAAAAGCTTTATTGGTAGCAAGTCGCTCTTGAGCATGACACTTTCCTTCCGCATCCAAGTCGGGTTGGGTTGTTCCGTTCACTGGTCATCACCATTGGTCCGTCACACCATCCATATTTGGGGTTAACGCTACCAA
>APFE030137995.1:34298-58821 GCA_000404065.3 Pinus taeda
GCCCTCCTGCGACGGGTCACTTCTTGTCGACATCAGCTCATTATCCAAGAAGTCGACCTAGGAACAACCCTTTCAGTACTTTGAAGCTTGCATGCCTCAATGGAAAGTTTCTCACTTTCGGTGACACGTTTACATCAATGGCCTTCGACCGAGAGATTTTGCATGGTGTTCGACGCCAAGTCCTTTTTCACACCACGTGAATTGTACTGTAGTACCTTGAGGGTCATTGTCATTATTCGTGATTCCTCTCACACCTGTTAACAGCTTACATCATTGGCTGGTAATCAGGCGATGTCTTTACATGTTCGACTCCAGAACATTTTTCACATGGATCGACTTGTACTCCGAGTGAAGATTGAACAAGTTTTGAAGACACCGGATCTAGTTTCATCCGTTCGGGCTATGGTATATTCAGGAATATACATCATTGCCAAACAGATGATTATCCAAATCAAAGGATGATGAGTCCAAATCATCAGTCTGCTACACAGACGATTGTCTGTCCTATGTACATGAAAATGAACTTATAAAGTTGAGCATGGGAATGCCCACCTCAGCTAGATCATGAAAATTTTTGTCAAGATAATGTATTGTATTGTATCTTATTATAGGTCACCTCCCAGCTCGAAAAAACTTCGGATCCTCATGGTAAAGCATTTCACCTGACATCAAAATATTAACGACCTCATGCTTTAGGGGGCAACTGTTATAGACATTTTTGGGAACTTTAACCCCAATCTTAAATGTCCATAAACTGAGGGCTCCTAAGTCTCTAAAATTGTTGCTTCACTGCCTAAAGGAACAAGGTCAGTTGATTACATCATCTCCTAGAATTTCTCCACTAAAAACTACTCATAAATGGTCAAAACTGGACCATACTGAAAACCCAGTGCAGAGGGTACGATGCATATCACCATCCCAGTGTAAAGGGTGCGATGTGTTAGTGTTAGTCCTTGCAGCCTTCCTCCAGTGATCAAGCATGCTCTTACACAAGTGATTTTAAGGTGTCAAGGTCAAATTTTATCATTTCGGTGAGTCTTCAAGTAAAATTTGGTCACGAGGCATTAGGTCTAGGGTTTGCTTTCACTCCTTTCAAAGTTGTCCAGATGTCAGTCTATGTCACCATTCAGTTGATTCTACCATCATTCAGTGGGTTTTCATCATCATGTCAAGTTCCATTGGGTCATTTCACACCTTGTTCATGCTTCAGTTGCGCCTAGGCAAGGTTCATTTCCCTCTCCTAGGGTTTTGAAGCTAATTTCTCTTGGATGGTCAAATCATCGGAAAAGCTTGTATCCTGATGTTCATACACCTTCCCCTATCCATAATTTACCTTGTCAAACTCTTCCCATCACTGAGATTCCCCAAATTCCTCATTTTCGCACAAACCCTAGTTTCTTGCTACAACCTGGCAATTTTCTATGGTTGGGTCTGTGTTTTGCCTTTTTGGACCCCTTCCCCTCACTCAATTTATGAGTTTCCAGTTTCCCCTACTTCTTAACATCCCACCATACTTTCCAAAATTTCCTCAAGAATATAGAAGCTCCCTATCCCCTTCATTTCGCTTCATTTCGGAAAATCCCTTGTTCCCCACATCGGGGTAGGCTTCACTAAAATGATGTTTCTGAGCAAGAAAAGATGAATTTGAAAAAACTGAGAGATTTTTTTGTCCAAAAGAGACCAAGGAAGAAAAACCTCCTTCACTTGTTACACAGGTGTCATGGTTTTGAAGAAATGTCAAACATACAATTGTCTCAGGAGAATTGATGCACCTCTGGAGCGACCTCGGGAAAATCAAGTTTTCTCCTAGCTTGGTTGCCAACTGACTTGCTTGATGATCCAAACGATAACTAGAGACAATTATATTTCCAATGAGCTATCATGAGCTCAATTTGGAGTTGAGGAAGGTATTCAAAAGTCGACTGTAACAGCACTCTGCTTTGAGGCAGCCTCATTTGGCACAATTTGACCAGTCTTGGGAGATTTGATTTTTGATAGGGAAAATGAACTCCAAATTGCAAAATTCCAGTTGTTTTGGAACGTAGACACACACATTCTTCCAATTAGCTACCATGAGCTCAATTTGGGGTTGCGAAAGGCATTCAAAAGTCGACCGAAACAACACTCTGCCTTGAGGTAGCCTCATTTGGCACAGTTCGACCAGTCTTGGGAGATTTGATTTTTGATAGGTAAAATGAACTCCAAATTGAAAATTCTAGTTGGGTTGGAAATTAGACTCCAATACCTTTCCCATGAGGTATCCTGCACTCAATTTGGACACCATGAAGGCCTCCAAAAGTCACCTGGAAAAGAGCGCGACACACAGGAGGAGGAGCGCGGCGGTTTTATAAATATTTTCACTCCATATGGTCAGTTATACAAGTGGCAAAGAAAGGCAAAGGGTCACCCAAGCCATTTTTCATGTTTGTGGTGCTACACCTGTAGCTGATGTTTGGCTCTCCACCTTCATTTTGTGACGCTTGGGCGTTCTATCTCTTCATGGCACATTCTATATTGTATGCAAACCATTTGCAAAGCAAATTGGTTGGTTGGCTTTAACTTCTAGGGGACTGTGGGAAAGAAACTTTGTTTCTGCACTATATATTTTTACAGAGAATTAATGAAAGGCAGCAGCTCTGTTTCATGAGATTCCTGTGGTTGCGAGTGTAGCAAGTTTGTCTCTTATGTTTCATATGTATCTTGTTATGTTTCATAGTTCATTTTGTATTCATTTCTGGTGAAATTTTTCGAGTGAGATCAGGTAGAATTCAATTCTATTTCTCTACCTATGGGAAAATTTCATGTGCAGTGTTTCATTCTTTTATTGAAAAGGATTCATGTTGTCCATGCCCTTTTCACCTTCTTAATCAATCTCTCTATTTCTTTGTTATGTTCCATAGTTTCATTTCGTATTCATTTCTGGTGAAATTTTTCGAGTGAGATTAGGTAGAATTCAATTCTATTGCTCTACCTATGGGAAAATTTCATGTACAGTGTTCATTCTTCTGTTGAAAAGGATTCATGTTGTCCATGCCCTTTTCACCTTCTTAATCAATCTCTCCATTCCGCAACATCCTAAAACTAAAATTGCTATGCTTTCCGCCTACCTTGCCTCACGAAATAATCTGTGCCTTTATGTTAAGTTCTTTGTTCATTGAGGTCCAGTGGTCCCATAACATCCCAGAAAAACAGTCATTCATAAAAATCACTCCTTATTTTCATTTCCACTTACTAGCCTAAGATAAATAGTTCATTTGAAAGTCATCTCAGTCCTTTTCGTTCATCAACTCACTGAGTGTGACTCGGAGAGAGCCCTCTCCTGTTTTGGTAGGGCTAGCTACCAGACTGAGTGTGGTTTGTGGTTACCCTGAATTTTTCCTTCCTTTAGCCTGAGGCAGATTTAGGTGCTAACATAGTGGTGATTCCTCTGGAGATCGAAAATGATTTGCTTGTAGATTGTCTTTCCCCAGGACATATCTCAAGTTCAGATGTGATGGTTGATGCTGAACAACGACCAGACATAAGAAGACGGATGAAATCATTCACCTGGCAACTCCTTTCACTGAAGAATCCAACAATCGGTGCTTCATGGTGACTCCACTGTAGAGGGATCAGTAGCTTTGAAATTTTTTAAAATGGAGCGGATTGCAAGAAAATACACTCCCATGAGCCGAGATGACATCCCAGGCTTCCCAAATAAAATTCCGAAGGTAGATTGGTTAAGGAATCTACCTATGTTTAAAGATGATGGTAAGAAGGACGCTACTTTACATCTAGTTCGATTTCACATGCATATTCGCAAGTTGAAGGTTGATTTTCCTGAAGATTGCTTAATGAAGATATTCATGGCCACTCTAGAAGGTGAAGCCCGATCTTGGTATGAAAATTTGCCCGCTTCTTGTATTTACTGTCTAAAGGATTCCTGTTCATTGAAAGATATAAAAGACTCTTATCCTTCATTGAATCTAGTTCATGATTGTTGCAAGCATGCTTATGGTTTTATTGAGAGGCTTGAAAAATATTATGAGGATGATAATTTTGTGGATGATGAGATCATGGAAGCCTTGTACGAGAATCCATTTCAGCAACATGAAGAGAAACTAGAGGAGTCCCATCAAGATGCTCAGGAAACTTTGCAGTAGAATCAAGATTTTTGTATAGTGAAAAATGAAGGAATTTTGCATCTTGACAGTCAACATAAATTACATGAAATAGATCAGCAGATTGGAGAGTTCCATATGGCTAAAAGTGATGAAAGAAAAAGTGTCGTTTCATATTGGTCCATAGAAGAAGACAACATGCAGAGAAATCAAGTTTCAAATTCAGAAAGTGATAATGTTAAGACCACCATTTCAGATTTAGATTTAGATTGTGATGACCAAGAAAACCTTGTACTAAGTCCCATGAAAGAGAACTTGATTGCTGAAATCAATTGGGATGAAGAAGACAAAGTTTTGGGTCCAAATGTTCTCATGTCATTAGAACAAAGCCTTCATGAAGAGGTAATCCAGTCGGCACTTGAACAACAAGATGAGTTCTTTGCTCAAGTAAGTGAAAAGCTTTCTCTGGATGAATTTATGGTAGATGATAAAAATGTTAGTGTTGGGTTCAAGAATCATCCGAAGTTTCTTTTCTCATGATTGATGAATGTGATGAATGTAATGAGAATCTGGCTGTCATATCATGTCAAGATGATCAAAAATATATTCAGACTATAGCCGACCAGACCATTATGGATTCCATTTCGGATTCTTCCTCACATGTTTCATGTTTTGAAGTGTTCTTTGAAGAGGAAATCCACTCATCTGCTTGTTTAGAATTTTTTGAAGACCAAGACCATACTTTTTCTAAAGTACATTATGAAGGAAGATCAGAATCAAAAGAAAAGGACATCTTGTTTCCTCAACAGGAGGTGGCAATAGCAAATCTTCATGTTTTTCATGATCCAATGGCAGATTTGTTGCAGACAGCAGTGAAGGTCATTATTGCAGTATTCAGTGATGAAGGAGATCATGGCCAATTACGTTTTTGGATGCCTAGTTACTAATATCAATTGTTGACCAGAAGATCTGATTGGAAGAATCAGTCAAGAAACCATCTTCTTGATTGGTTACATTAGTAGTTTGATATAGTTTGATGATATATAGTCTTGTAAAAAATGCAGGTGGTCATGTACTACCACCAAGCTTTAAGTTCAGTTCTTAGTATTTTGAGTTAGTTTGTTAGAGTGAAGTTTTTTGGTCATTGAGTCAGTTTGAGTCAAGTTTCAATCAATAAATTAAGTCAAGTTGGTTTGTCAAAATAATGGACTCCATAGCCCAATGGACGAAGGCACTATCTGCGCACCCAAAGATCTGATGTTCTTAGCACCTCCAAGGAGCTACCATCCCCCAATGGAGCCAATGTTAGTGTAAAGAGCCTTCCTCCAGTGATCAAACATGCTCTTACACAAGTGATTTTAAGGTGTCAAGGTCAAATTTTAGCATTTCAGTGAGTCTTCAAGTAAAATTTGGTCACTAGGCATTAGGTCTAGGGTTTGCTTTCACTCCTTTCAAAGTTGTCCAGATGTCAGTCTATGTCACCATTCAGCTAAGTCTATCATCATTCAGAGGGTTTTTATCATCATGTCAAGTTCCATTGGGTCATTTCACACCTTGTTCATGCTTCAGTTGCGCCTAGGCAAGGTTCATTTCCCTCTCCTAGGGTTTTGAAGCTAATTTCTCTTGGATGGTCAAATCATCGGAAAAGATGGTATCCTAATGTTCATACACCTTCCCCTATCCATAATGTACCTTATCAAACTCTTCCCATCACTGAGATCCCCCAAATTCCTCATTTTCACACAAACGCTAGTTTCTTGCTACAACCAGATAATTTTCTATGGTTGGGTCTATGTTTTTCCTTTTTGGACCCCTTCCCCTCACTCAATTTCTGAGTTTCCACTTTCTCCTACTTCCTAACATCCCTACATACTTCCCAAAATTTCCTCAATAATTTAGAAGCTCCCTATCCCCTTCATTTCGTTTCATTTCGGCAAATCCCTTGTTCCCCACATCGGGGTAGGCTTCACTCAAATGATGTTTATGAGCAAGAAAAGATGAATTTGAAAAAACTAAGCGAGTTTTTTGTCCAAAACAGACCACAGAATAAAACCCTCCTTCACTTTTCACACAAGTTTCATGGTTTTGAAGAAATGTCAAACATACAATTGTCTCGGGAGAGTTGATGCACCTCTAGAGCGACCTCGGGAAAATCAAGTTTTCTCCTAGCTTGGTTGGCCAAATGACTTGCTTGATGATCCAAACGATAACTAGAGACAAGTATATTTCCAATGAACTATCATGAGCTCAATTTTGAGTTGAGGAAGGTATTCCAAAGTCGACTGTAAAAGCACTCTGCCTTGAGGCAGCCTCATTTGGCACAGTTTGTCCAGTCTTGGGAGATTTGATTTTTGATAGGGCAAATGAACTCCAAATTGTAAAATTCCAGTTGGGCTGGAAGGTAGACACAAACCTATTTTCATTGAGCTACCATGATCTCAATTTGGGGTTGATCAAGGCATTCAAAAGTCAATCGCAACAGAACTCTGCCTTGAGGCAGCCTCATTTGGCGCAGTTTGACCAGTCTTGGGAGATTTGATTTTTGATAGGGAAAATGAACTCCAAATTGACAAATTCTAGTTGGGCTGGAAATTATACTCAAAGACCTTTCCAATGAGCTATCCTACGCTCAATTTGGACACCAGGAATGCCTCCAAAAGTTACCTGGAAAAGAGCGCGACGCACAGGAGGAGGAGCGTGGCGGTTTTATAAATATTTTCACTCCATATGGTCAGTTATACAAGTGGCAAAGGAAGGAAAAGGGTCACCCAAGCCATTTTTCATGTCTGTGGTGCTACACCTGTAGCTGATGTGTGGCTCTCCACCTTCATTTTGTGACCCTTGGGCATTCTATCTCTTCATGGCACATTGTATATATTGTATGCAAACCATTTCCAAAGCAAATTGGTTGGTTGGCTTGTAACTTCTGGGGGATTGTGGGAAAGAAACTTTGTTTCTGCACTATATATTTTTACAGAGAATTAATGAAAGGCAGTGGCTCTGTTTCATGAGATTCTTGTGGTTGTGAGTGTAGCAAGTGCGGCTTTTATGTTTCATATGTATCTTGTTATGTTTCATAGTTCATTTCGTATTCATTTCTCGTGATATTTTTCAAGTGAGATCAGGTAGAATTCAATTCTATTGCTCTACCTGTGGAAAATTTCATGTGTAGTGTTTCATTCTTCTGTTGAAAAGGATTCATGTTGTCCATGCCCTTTTCACCTTCTTAATCAATCTCTCCATTTCTTTGTTATGTTCCATATTTTCATTTCGTATTCATTTCTGGTGAAATTTTTCGAGTGAGATTAGGTAGAATTCAATTCTATTTCTCTACCTGTGGGAAAATTTCATGTACAATGTTCATTCTTCTGTTGAAAACGATTCATGTTGTCCATGCCCTTTTCACCTTCTTAATCAATCTCTCCATTCTGCCACATATTAAAACTAAAATTGCTATGCTTTCCACCTACCTTGCCTCACGAAATAATCTGTGCCTTTATGTTAATTTCTCTGTTCATTGAGGTCCAGTGGTCCCATAACATCCGAGAAACACAGTCATTCATAAAAATCACTCCTTATTTTCATTTCCACTTACTAGCCTAAGAAAAATAGTTCGTTTGAAAGTCATCTCAGTCCTTTTCGTTCATCAACTCACTGAGTGTGACTCGGAGAGAGCCCTCTCCTGTTCTAGTAGGGCTAGCTACCAGACTGAGCGTGGTTTCTGGTTACCCTGAATTTTGCCTTCCTTCAGCCTGAGGTGGATTTAGGTGCTAACACAATGCATACTGAATGGCCGCTCTGTAGGGTGCGATGGTCGAGAATGGACAAATGGCAGGGACAAATTGCGAGGTGGAAGATCATGGAATCTTCTAGAAGCTTCCCCTCTGACACTTTCCTCTCTGTTTTCGACCAAGGATGAGTAAGAGATCATCATTCTCCAAGTGGAATCAAGAAATATTAGAGAGAGGACACTAGTCAAGACCCCAAAAGATGACTCAACTCCCTACAATCATCTATATATGGATCCCTCATCACAGAGATCCAGAGGCTGGAATCTTGTATCTTGTAGAGAAGTGTTGTTGGTTTTATGGAGTAACTTCATAGTGTTGGGTTATCTAAGCTTTACTTGAGGTGAAGAAGGGCTTTCTTGCTGGAGGATGATGCTGGGTCAGAACATTTTGTTGTAATCCTCTTGCTACTTTTGATCTTAATAAAGCTATTCAAGTTTTCCTTGATATTCTTGTATGTTTCATTATATATGCTTTTTTATGGTTAACACACATATGGTCCTATGTTATTTATGAATATAGATCTTTTTTCTTCAATAGTAGTATGTTGTTGTGATTCCGCAGCTGCTCTTTGAAGCTGGCAGACGAAGAAGAAGCGGCAAAGCTCTATCAAGAAGGAGAGGAATCAAACAAGGAAATCAAGCGCAAGACTAAGGTTGGTCTCCTTTGTTCCACTCTTATCTATTTTCATAAAGGAAAACGAAAGTAGACTTTACTTGTTTTTTTCTAAGATAGCTACCAGTCTTAGTGGGAATAGCAGCATCCGAGTGGACACTATTCCCGGTAACACATGGGACACTCTCAAAAATTTGTATGAAATGAAGACTACAAATCGATTATTGTATTTAAAGAGTAAGCTTCTTTCAATTAAGATGGAAGAAAATGAAAGTGTTAGTGATTTTATTTCTAGAATTAAAGATCTAAAGGATAAATTAGGTGACAAGGGTGAATCAATATCTAGTACAAACTTGGTTATTGTGACATTAAATGTAATGCTTGATGAATATCAATTTTTTATCACTGGTCTTTCAGCTAGAGAGAAGGCTCCTACTTTTGATGAGTTGGCAGGTATACTTATGCAGGAAGAAGAGCGGAGAAGAAGCCTTAAACAGAAATCTCCCAATTCAGATTTGGCATTGATGGCCAAAGGGAAGCAATCCTTCAAAGGAAAACAGTGGGAGAAAAGTAAAGGAAAAAAGCCACAGGTAAAATCATTTCAAGGTACATCATTACCAAGGACAAATGCCAAATCAAGTAGAGATGATGTGTGTTATTACTATGGAAAACCTAGTCATTTTGCTAAGAATTTCATGAAAAGAAGGTCTGATCAATTTAAACAAAGAAGGCATTTAGGAAATTACGTTGATAGAGATGAAGCAATTAGTCATGACTTCAACAATCTTAAATTGTTTGTGTCCAATGCTACTTTATCAGAAGAAACTAATGATGATAATGCTTGATTTATAGATTTTGGTGCATCAATCCATATGTCATGCAAAAGAGATTGGTTTGATACTTATCATGAGATTAATAATAGTGGACACATCTATTCAGGATATAATAGATCACATGAAATTAAAGGATATGGTGATATAAGTGTTATGATGCCTAATGGACAAGAAAAACAAATTCAAAATGTGGTGTATGTTCCAGGATTAAAGAAGAACTTAATTTCAGTCTCTACTATCACAAATCAACATTTAAAAGTTGAATTTGTGAAATCACATTGTTTGGTAAAGGATGTGCAGGACAAATACAAGGTTGTTACGAAAGGAATGAGAGTTGGAGGCTTATACAAGTTGGATGTAATGAAGTATGGGCATCAAGCTTTGGCATCAATAGGCATGTCAACTATAGAGCTTTGGCATCAAAGGTATGGACACTTAAATCATAATGACCTAATGTTAGTACAAAAGATATTGATGGTAGAAGGTCTTCCAATTATTAAGGGTGAACACTTTGAATGTGAAGGTTGTGCACTAGGAAAACAACATAGGGAAGAATTTCCTGTGCATGAAAATAGAGGAAAACGTGAAATACTTGAACTAGTGCATACTGATGTATGTGGTCCAATGCAAACTGAGTCACTTGGTGGAGGATATTACTTTCTTATATTTATTGATGATAAAACTAGATACACTTGGGTGTACTTTATAAAAAAAAAAAAGTGACATGTTTGAATACTTTAAAGAATTCAAGAGTTTGGTTGAAAAGAAAAAAGGAAAGAGCATTAAAATTCTTCGATCAAATAAAGGTGGTGAGTACACTTTAGGAGCTTTTATCAAATATTGCAAACAAAATGGAATTATGCAAAAATTTACAATACCACATACACCTCAACAAAATGGAGTAGCTGAGAGAAAGAATAAAACATTAGTTGAATGTGCTCGTAGTATGTTAAAAAGTAAAGGAATTTCTAATAGTTTTTGGGCTGAAGCCATTAATACAACAATATATCTTAAAAATAGAAGCCCTACTAAATATCTTGAGCACAAAACACCATTTGAAGCATTTTATGGTTTTAAACCTAAAGTTAGTCATTTAAGGATTTTTGGATGCAAGGCCTTTACTCATATTCGTAAAGAGGGTAGGAGAAAGTTAGATGCCAAAGCCATCAAATGTATTTTTATTGGATATTGCACTGATAAAAAAGCATATAAAATGTATGATCCAAGTACTCACAAGGTCTTTGCAAGTAGAGATGTAATATTTCATGAGCATGTAGATAAACAAATAAAAGAAGATGCACATAATATATGGCAGTCTCCTTATGGAAGTTTTAAGGAAGAAGAAGAAGTTGTGGAATCAACTCAAGTACAAGAAAACATGGACATTCCAAAAGACACATCAAGGAATCAAAGTCCACAAAGAAGTGAAGAAGGCACTCCACAGAGAAGAAAAGGAGAAGGTACTCCACAAAGTAATGAACCTCTAAGAAGGTCAACACGACAGATTCAAGCCCCCATTAGGTATAAAGATTATGCTTTAATGTCTCAAGTAATGACTGTTTTTGAGCCCTTAAATTATGAACAAGCCAAAAATCATAAAGAATGGATGGAAACTATGAAAGAAGAATATGACTCTATGATGAAAAATGAAACTTGGGAATTAACAGAATTACCTGAAAATAAAGTCCCTATAGGATCAAAATGGTTGTACAAGACACAATTTAATGCAGATGGTAGCATAGACAAGTATAAGGCAAGATTGGTTGCAAAAGGTTATTCACAAAAAGAAGGTATAGATTATGAAGATACCTTTGCTCCGGTTGCAAAAATGAATACAATCAGAATAATGATAGCATTGGCAACTAAATATGATTGGAAGCTACATCAATTAGATGTAAAGTCAGCTTTTCTAAATGGTGACTTAAAAGAATATATTTATCTTGTTCAACCAGAATGATTTGTAAAGAAAGGTCAAGAACATCTTGCATGAAAGTTAAAAAAGGCCTTATATGGACTAAAACAGGCCCCCAGATATTGGTATGAGAAAATCGACAAATTCTTTTTTCAGCAAAAATTAAAAAAAAAAGAAGTAAAAATGATCCTAATTTGCATGTCAAGACAGATAGAAATGGCGATATAGTATTACGCTCTATATATGTTAATGATCTAATAATAACAGGGAGTGCTGATAAATTAATTACAGATATAAAAATAAAGTTATCACAGGAATTTGAGATGAAGGATCTTGGTGAGACGCATTACTGTCTAGGTCTTGTAGTATAGAGAGATGATGGAAGAACCTTAATCACACAAAGAAAATATACAAATGAAGTACTAAAGAGATTTTATATGAATGGATGTAAAGCAGTGAGTACTCCATTGGAACAAAATCTCAAATTAAGAAGTAATGATGGAACAGAAGAGGTGAATGGAACATTGCATCGACAATTAGTGGGAAGTCTGAATTATCTCACTACCACTAGACCAAACGTCGCTTATGCAGTAAGCATACTTAGTCAATTCATGGCTAAGCCTCATGAAAGCCATTGGATTGTTGCAAAAAGGGTCCTTCGATATTTAAAAGGAACTATCAATTTTGGTATTGAATATACTAATGCTTTTAATGTTGAATTGACAGGTCATTTTGATTCTGACTGGGCTGGAAATCCAAATGACAGGAAATCCACCACTGACTATGTCTTCAATATAGGATCGGGAGCTATATCATGGAGCAGTAAGAAACAAGCAACAATTTCCTTGTCATCAACTGAAGCAGAATATACAGCACTATGTAGTGGCACCTGTGAACCTCTATGGCTCAGAAGAATACTTGAAGATGTTGGTGAAGGTCAACAAGAACCTACAATGATCAGATGTGATAATCAAAGCACCATCAAACAGGGGAACAATCCTGTATGTCATGCAAGGTCAATTCATATAGACACACAATATCATTTTGTAAGAGAAAAGGTCCAATCAAAAGAAATTTCTTTAATATACTGTAATACAAATGAGAATGTAGTTGATATATTCACTAAGCCTCTTGGGAAGGAAAAAATTGAGTTTTGTAGAAGTGAGTTATGTGTTGTAGAAAATCAAAATTATATTGTAAGCCTAGCTGAGACTTAGACGAGCAAGCATGTCAATTAAGAGTATGTTTACAATGCCTTATGTATTGTGCTATAGTATATTTTTGTCATATGGTGGGAATTAAGGGGCAGTGTTGGAAAACATTAGTAATTCCAACCACCAACATTAAATGCAACATCTAGCCTCTTCTAGAGAATCTGGCGGAAGTCTCGAGAGCTAGGTAGCTTCCTAAAGAAGCCATCGACTCCAAAAACTTCTTCTTTGTATATAAAAAAACTCTCTTTGGCAATCAAATGATCAAGTGTTCTGTGTGTGTTCATTTCTAAGTTCTACGCTTTCTGATTCCAAGAACTTTCATATGCTTGACTATTCTTCTTTCTAATCTACATCAATAAATAGGAATTACAGTGGATTTGATTATGGCTTAATCATATAATTTTTTACTATAAGACTGATATAATTTAATATCAATTCATATCATTGTTATCATTTATTATGAGTATACATATACATCATAGCATTTATGAGAGATTATTCATCAAATGTGCATATTGCATATAAAATATCCATGGTGTTGTATAAATGTGCTTGCAACAGGTTATGAAGAACATCAATTGTATCAATATATATTCATTATCCTGGATTTTAATGAACATCAATTGTATCATATATATTCATTATCCTAGATTTTAATGCACATGTTGTTAGTGATATCATACTTGGCTACAATGCATATTTTATAAATTTAGCATAGAAAATTATTTCTGGTATCCATGACAAATGACACTAAGCTTGAAAAGGTTCTTTCTTTAGTGATGGTAGAGATACATTGATCTCCCCATTAATTTGATACCTGAAAACCTCTAGGACTAATTTGATTCACATATACTATTGTAGGTATCTAAATGTATTTTTTTAATATTTTTTTAAGGTGTCCGCGTAGAGGGTATATTGAAATTTAACTATATTTGGATAAAATACGAGAATAGAACATTGGTTATTAAGAATCTTGGTTTGAAATTCAACAATATGCAAAATTTTCCCCTTTCTGTTGTTTATGCCAACAATAATCAATAAGCTATTTGCATTCACTGGGTTTGTTCAATTGCAATTAATTGGTTGTGAAATAAGAATAAGGAGGACCTTATCTTTCACCCACCCCATGCTCTAGAATAGAAAACCATGATTTAGCAAAGGATTTATAGGCTTTGTTTTGTGTATTCGGAAATATCTCTCTTTAATTTTTTTAATTTTTACCCCTTCCTACATTCTGGCTTCATATTATCCTCTGCTCTGCTCATGTAGGGCTACTGCTTCTGGTCACAAGACATTCATGCAAGGTGCATTGCAGCGACCAGATGTGGTTTTCTTACAAGATGTAAAATCAGTGTAGTAATAAGGAGAAATAGGAAGAATCTGAACAAGATACTCAGATATACAACAAAGCTCCCTAAAATTGAAAACATCCATTTGTAGTTGCTTAGTGCACATACAAACTTGCAATCACACCAAGCTGTTAATTTTGTGTGGATGAAAAAATTAACTGCATGGCTAAACAACACTCGTAAATTTCTAGAATTTGACATGCATGCCATGCTTATTGCATTATAGATAAATGTGAAATATGTGGGCGCACATATTCAGTGAAACATTGGTTGTTATTCATATTTAATTGAATAAATTAACATATAATATAATAATTGATTAATTACCTAGGCTTTTGAAAATTTGAAACATATAGTACAAGTGGTTGAAAATTTCAAGTGGCTGTCTAAATGTTATAGTATAATAATTGATTAATTACTTTACCTACTAACCTTTGAAAATTTCCTGCATATAGTAAAAGTGGCTGTCCAAAAATAATGGTTTGAAAAATTCATTTTTTTTAATATGCTTCGATTCTTATCATGAAGCCAGTAAATTATTGTCTGTTTACGTGATCCAGCTTCAGAGGTGGACTCACACATCAGTTTTTGAATGACAAATGTTAATTCTTACAGCAGTTTACTCAGCTCATGGATACAACAATTCTCATATCCATGCTGTAGCCAACGACCGATGCTTTTTATCGCTCCGATAAAATAATACTCCTACTCTTCGTTTGATTCTATGTGGAATGAAACAGTTCTATCGATCAAATTGTATCTTTTTGAAGGCTATTTGTAGAAAATCATTCGAACAATTCAGTATTTTTTTGAATTGTTGATAATCTAGTTAATTCTATGCAGTCACTATATCTGAAGATATGTAATGGAATGTAATGCATTTTTTCATCTAAAAAATAAAATACTATTTCATTTTAATTCTAAAATTTATTTTTTAATTATATTTTGCATCAAAACACTAACATAACATAACAAAATAAAATTAAAATGAAATTCAATCTTGAATATGCAAGCAAAAGCAATTGGCCGAAAGGTAAGATGACAAACAATACCGAAGTCATTTATATTTCTTAAAAAGTATTTTCAGTGGCTCAGTTATGTAGCAGAAATAATTGAATAACGGCTTGAAAATAAGGTGAACAAAAATAATACTAAATTGATCTTTTCACATTTCAGCAGAGTGAACAAAAAAACCTGAAATGCACATAGCAACATTATGAAAGGTTCCTTTAGACATAATTTCATTCTCTTCTGCACCACATCCATTTCCGCAGTCTCTCGCCCTCACTGTCATCGACGTAGAAACTTATAAATACGGTTTTTCTATTCTTCCTACTCATGTAAAGCTGCTCTTGGCGTGCCATTTTTTTCTTCAGAGACGCGCGAGGAAGCTTGCAGGCCATCAGAAACGTCATTATCATCATCATGGAAGATGCCAACAAAGGGCACAATTTATGGAACCTAATGGATTAATTGAAGAAAAAAATAGATAAATAAAAAATGTTAGCATTTATTAACGAATAGTATTGATTTATGGAATGTTTTTTTTTTTTTATTTTGAAAATTATAAGTTTTTAAATTTGAAATAAATTCATAATAATTTTTTTTGTTTTTTTATTTAGATATAAGATAAATTTTGTGTAATATGGAGTGAAAGTGGTTCACCACTCTATATTCAATATGCAATTTGGATTTTTTTTTTTGTGTAAGCTTGGTAGTTTTTTTTTTCTATTAATATTTTTTGAAAATAAGTATATCTTTAACAAAAATTGCAGGTGGTGGCCTCAATCTACCCGCAGGAAACCAGGTTTGTTGCCCATCTTTCTGTATCGAATGCTGTCTAGAATTTAAAAAGAGTTTTCATTACCATCTAGGCTATATTGGCAGTTTATCTACTATAAGATTCATATTAAAACAGTAAATTCTAGCCAACATTTAAACAAAATTCTACTTGAAGAACTGCTTCATTCATCTGATGAGTCCACCAAGGCTGGGGCTTTCACATTGGATCCTAGGATTTCGCTTCTCTTCATGTCTTGAGTGCTCTGTTCAATCATGTTTACCGTGAGGTTGTTTCGATACAATTGCATTTGGACAAATTGGATCTCCCTATGCAAATCCTTCATACTTGACTCAATTGGTCTGGCATCCTCAGGTTCCTCTCTTTCTTTATAGGTTGTCATTGCTCGGGCTAGATTCTTCATGACCTAGTACTCTTGAATTGTTTGTCAGAATAATGTTTGATGTCCTCTGGTATTCCCGCGGTCTTTAACCATTGTTTCCCATTCCTTAGCTTCGATCTCTTGATTTGCTATATTGTCATTTAACTCTCTCTCCCATTCGGATATTATTGCTTTCACCTTCGACGGTGTTCCTACCACATATGCATTTATCAGGTTCTGCATACTCTCTTTTCCAATATTCCTTCCTCTTTTACTTGGTCCTCTACTGGAAGTTGCTTCCAACCCTTTGCCTTTTTTCCTGCCTTGCCCATTCCTCTGTTTCCTCTCTTTCCTACTTCGTTACCTTCCTTTGCCATCTCGTTCCCCTTCTCGTTTACTTCCTATTTTCTAGATAATGCACCTGTTCCTAGGATGGAGCATGGTATGAGTTTCGAGACTCCGAAATTCTCTGCACTCTAATTGTTATATTACCTAAAACATAAACTAGTGAGATATCCTTGTAAGTCAAAATCATTTTGAACAGAGTAAACATAGGCTTCTTTGGCCCGAGCTTTTCCAATCGCTCTCATCCTGCAGAACTGTAATAGCCCTCATTAACACCTGGGTTCTCCCATCCCTCCTCAGGAAAAATGAGGCTTCTGAGCTCCACTTCATTCGAGTGCTTCTCTATTGAATTTTGAAGAAACAAGTTTCCTAATGCCCACGAGGTCTCTTTGTTTCTCCTCCTCACTGAAATTTCTTTCCCCCCTGATTCTCACCACCCAATGAATGAGAGGATGCTTCTCAGACTAGAAAATTGTAAATGCAGCCCTACCCTGGGTCCCATTAGAGCAGCATGACTGGGATTTTGTCAGAGGAGTCATATCCCGACCCCAGTTGCTACCCCAATTATGGCCTTTGATCGCACGACCTTCGACCAGGTCTGGGCTCGGCTTAGGTTGGAAAATAAGCAGCCTTTCCACTAGATCCAAGAAGGTGTCTTACCCCCCACACTTAACTATAACTCCTTCCTTCCCAGGCCATAGACTCCACCATAACGGTTTGGCGGGGTTGATTCTACCTCCATTGTGGAAACCCTAGAGGACGTCCCAAAGGGCCATAGTGCCTTGGGATCTTTCTATCCTGAGACCCATAACAATATTCCTGAACCCCCTTCCCCTGGTGGCATTCCAGATGAATTCGCTCTAGGTTAACAAGCTAGAGCCCCAAAAGAAACCGAAGCTCTCTACTCTGGCCGTTTCTAGGTTTATCATTCCATTAACCAGTATTCCTCTGATAAAATCATATTTTACAGGAATTCTAGAATGAGAACTGAGAGAACATACCAATTCTTGCCAACAAAACCCAGTTGCAGCTCGACATCCTCCAGCACACTTCCACCACCTTCTGCAGCACGTCCTGACTGCTCACTCTGCATGCAAATGCCTCCCTCTCCTAACTGTCTTACCTTTTGGTTTCCCTATCCAGCTACCCCACTACAGTCTGAAGGACTCTCCACATTCCTTCATCCTCCTTCCAGCGCCCCTTCCCTTGTTTGATTTTCTCGGGATGGGTTTTTCTTGACATCACCATAATTTCCCTTCATAACTCCTCTCTTACCTCCTACCATGAGCTTACTCCATCTGCATTGCCACTTTCCAATTTCTCTTGCCAACCCTCTACCGCACTTGACACCTGGTCTCCTTCTCTCCCCTCAGCCCTCATCCACATTTGCCTCTGCCCTGTACTACCTGCTGCCCCACTGCCTTGTACTGATTGCTGCCCCACTTGCTCTCATGGACTCACACCGTTCGCTTCTTCCTCTGCCCTTCGAGCCAGTTGGTTGACTTCCCCCACCTCAGCCCCCCACGTCCTATGGCCCACCTCACCTTCCTTTATTGCTTTGTTCCTTCAACACCCCAATCGGGGGTTTTCTCCCTTCTCCTTATCGGTTCTTAGAATATCCTCTAAACTTCTCATGCCTTCCGTTTGGCTTAACTCCTCTCCCATTATATCAAGGTTGCTACCTTCTTGCCCACACCCCCAGTTGGCAAGGTTGTCTACTGCCATGTTACCTGATTTGTGGACATGCATTAGAACAATCTAGTCTATCCTTCGAATTAGATTTCTTATTTCTTGGACTAGCCATGTCATCCTCAAACTTTGGCTAATGTTCTCACATGTGGTTTCTTGCTGAAGTTTTTTCACCATTTCTATTGCCAGCTTCGAGTCTCCCTCAACCTCAAGTCTCTGAAAGCTTTCCCTCTTTGTGATTTCCAACCCCAATTCATCGCATAGAGCTCATCTTAGTTATTGTTCGCAGTGCCACAATCCATAACAAACAGACGGATAATGTTTCCTTTGTCATCTCTTAACACTCCTCCAGATCCTGCCGCCCTTGGGTTCCCTTTTGCAGCTCTGTCAAAGTTGAGTTTAATGAAGTCTTTTTGAGGTCGCATGAAAATGATTGAAGACTCACAGTGAGGGGATTTCTGTTTCCACAAGTTAGCATTCAGCATGTTGGGTTTTAGGCTTAGTCCTGCCATTATTCATCCTTCCTGAGGATTGGCTTCCCAGTCCTCTGTGTACCAGTTCTCAGCTAAGATCGTTTCTCTTATATTCTGGACTATCATTCCCCATAATTCTAATGTTGTTCTCTTTTCCCCTTTGCAGATTATTTTGTTTCTTTCCTTCCAGACTGCCCAGAGTAGGAATGCTAATGATATCCTCCAAGCGTGATTCAGGATGGGGTTCTGGTAAGGCTTTCTTCTCCATTTGTCCATTTTTTCTTTCATGCTTGTTTGATCCCTGTCACTAACACCGAAGAGTTGTTCATGGTTTTTCCAGAGGATTTCACTGTAGCTGCAGGCGTTTGTTAGATGTTCCATTGTTTATGAGTGTCCTCCATAGGTATTATAGGCCGATGGTCCCTGCAGACTTTTTATCTGGAGTTGATCCCAAGTGAGTGCTCTACCATGCCGAATTATCCACCGGAAGGAAGCAATTTTCGGCCATGATTTATCTTTCCAGATTTTGTCCCATATAGGTGGCCCTTGTTGCTGGTGGTGTGCTGCTTGTTGGTGGTAGCCTTCTTGAATGGTGAACATCCCTTTTATTTTGTACCCCCACCTTAATATATCTGGCCCTTCCGAGATTGAAATTTTCCGCGTTTCCATCTCTTTCTTATATGTTTCTCACTGGGTGGATTCAGGAGCACCCAACCATTCTTGTTTCTGCTTCCATTTTCTCCAATGTTCTCCCGTGTCTAGGCTCCAAAATGTTTTCACTATCTATTTTGCAGGGCTATTGGTGAATTGACACATTGCCCCCTATTCAAGTCTATTATGAAGTTTTTCTCTCTTCTACCACACCTCATTCTAGAAATTTTCTTTGTCTCCTTCCCTTATTTCCTAGAAGTGTGAGTTCTTATTAGTTCTCTATTTTCCTATGCTAAAATCCATATGGTCGATCCCTTGATGTTTTCTTGGACTCTTAGCCTTCCCTCGATCGATCTTGGCATTTCATATTTCCTCCCCCATATTTCCTTCCATAGATTTGCTCCTCCCTGAACCCATAGGCACCATAGATTTGCTCTCATGACCTAGTTGAGTATGTACGGGTCCCTGAGACCCAACCCTCCTTCTTTTAATGGCTTGCTGAGCCAATTCCCTCATAGCAGGGCCCATTTTTTTTTATTTTTTATTTTTTGGGCCCTTGCCACATAATTTTTTTAAATATGTCAATCATCCCTTGATACATTGTTTTTCCAACCGCTTGATTAGATAGTTGGTAGATCATAATTGACAGTAGCACAACTTTCAATAGTATAACGTGACTTGGCATATTCAGTGATCTGAAGGTCTAGTTCTACATTCTCCCTTGGATTTTCACCAACAGAGTCTTCTAGTTTGCCACTCTGGTTTGGTGGACACTTTGTAGAATTCCTAAATATTTCGATGGGAGATTTCCAATACAGAATCCCATAATTCTTGCTAGGAAGTCTTGTGATGGGGTTGTAGTATTAAAGAAGAAGATGTCTGACTTATCCTTATTGATCTCCGTCCCAGAGGCACTCGTGAAGTTGTTTAGGATTTCCATCAAACCTCTGGCTTCCTTCAGGTTTTCTTGCCCAAACATCATTATGTCATCAACAAACTATTGATGTGTTAATGCCAGATCATTGCCCCATATTCTGAGACCTATAAATTGATCACCTTGCACTTTTTCTTTTACATACCTTCCTAATCCTTCTGCAACCAATATATATAGGAATGGGGACATTGGATCACCTTGTCTAATCTCCCTGGTTGCATTGAATGCCTCAGTAGGAGACCTGTTGAGTAGGATTGAGAATATCGGGGTCAAGATCATTGAAATTATCCAACTTATCCATCATGAATCAAATCCAAACGCCTTTAAGGTACCCTGTAAGTACTTCCAGCTCAAGCAGTCATAGGCTTTTGATAAGTCTAGTTTTACCAACATCCCTTTAGTTTTTTGGCTCTTCAGGGAGTGTATTGCCTCTTGAGCTGTAACAATTCCGTCCACTATTTGTCTCCCTTTGAAAAAGCCTATATGTTCTTCAGAGTTTAAGCTAGGTAGGATAAGGTGATTCACCATGATTATCGCCATGATTTTATCTATTATGTTGTAGAGTGCTATTGGTTTGAAACCTTGCAGTTCTTCCGAGTGGTCAGTTTTGGGAATGAGGACAAGGAAGGTGGAATTTAGGGTCGGATGCATTCTTTTAATGCATTGGGACTCCTCCACGATTTCCACAATATTGTCTCCAATGAATGGCCACGTAGCTAAAATAACTAGGTTGTGAACACATCTTGGCTTGGTGCTTTGTTTTTGGCAAGGCCTTTGATTACTTCTTCCACCTTGGACTTATTAATTTCCCTTAGGAGGGCTAGGTTCTGATCCCTAATCACTAATTGGGGAATATGCCGAGTTACTCTGGATATATTCTCCTTCCTAACTATGTTGGGTTCTGTCAGCGAGTTTTGAAAATGGTGAACTAGAAAGTTTTCCATATCTTCCTTTTGAATAAGGCGATTTCCTTCCCGATCCACTAGGGAGAAGATCTTGTTATGCTGCCTGTATTGAAATGTCGCTTTGTGAAAAAATCAAGAGTTCCTTTCACCTTCCTTCAACCACTCGATTCTTGATTTATGTTTCCACGGGATCTCTTCTTGTTGCCTCATTTCCTATAATTTATTTATCAATTGTCCTTATACCTCTACTAGGGTTTCAGATCTTCCCTCATTAATTATCTGTTGTTGCACTTTCCTCTTCTTAGCCTAAATCAATTCCTATTCCTATTGTATGTTAGCGAACTCTTCCCTGTTCAATTTTTTATTTTACCTTTAAGATATTTGAGTTGGAGTTGGAAAGTATGCATTAGGTTTCTACCTTCTTCGTCACTTTCTTTCCACCATTCCTTTAGTTTTCCAGTGAAGGTTGGGTCTCTTAACCAAAAGGATTCAAACTTGAAGGGTCCCTTTGTTTGCCCTAGTTTCATATCCACTTCTAATCTAATCGGCCAGTGATCCGAGCCTAACCATGGTAGGATGGATGCCTCATAGTAAACATCTTTGCTGATGAGATTTTCTATTGCCAAAAATATATCAAGGCAAGATCCAATTTGCCTATTTCCCCCTCATCTATTGTTCCACGTCTATCTTCCATTAATTGTTGGGATATCCACGAGGTAAGCTCTTCTTGGATATCCTTAAATTGTTCCATTTCTGGTTCCTCCCTTCTAATTCCTCCATTTTTCTCTTCTAACAATGTTATCAGGTTGAAGTCACCTACTATCAGTGATAGCTTTTCGTCATGCACTTGGTTTAGGGTCTTTATACTTTGAAGGAAGTTTTTCTTTTCAATTGGGATGTGCAGGCCATAAATTGCTGAGAGCGTGAACCAATGTTTAGTTCCTATGAGGCGGAACCGACATGTGAGGATGCGTTGCATGCCTATCGAATAGTCTTCTTTTACTTCTACTAGATTACACAAAATTGTTATCCCTCCTGCACTTCATTTTGCATCTGTTTCCATTACATCATACCTTGGTTTCATCTTGCTTAGGATCTCTTCTATTTTTTCTCCTGTGATCTTAGTTTCTTGGAGAAGCATGATTTGTGGTTTTTCTTTTTTCAATCGCTCCACTAATTATCTATGTTTACCTCGGCTGTTTAGGCCTCTTATGTTCCAGGATATTACCATCATTGGGAAACTTTATTTAGTTGTTGGTATACCACGAATAGCGGTACCACCCTACCTTTGTTCACCAACATTTCTCCCGTTATTTGTATTGATTCCTGTAGGTTTCTTTGACCTCTTTTCTTCCCACCTTTTTCTTTGTTTTGATACTCTTGGGGGTTTTCCTAGTGCATTCCCAGTTGTTCTGCGATCTCGACCTGTCCTTGTCTTTGCTTAGCATGATATTGTTGAAAAGTCTCTTTGTACAGTTTCTTTTGGTCTTCTAGAATGAATCTTTCATCTAAGTGTCTCCATTCATTCAAAAATTTCTTAAGGACTTCTTCTTCCATACTAAGCTCCTCCCCCTTGCTTGGGTTGATTTCCATTATAGTGGTTTCCATCCCTACCTGTTCATCTTTGTCTGTGAGGTCTCTTTGAGATTTTTGCTTAAGTGTTGTTTTTGCTTGACTGGAACTGCTCACTTTTCCTTTTTCCTCAAAATCCATGGGTCGGGTCTCATTTTCTGCTTCTTCTTCCACTTGTAGGACTTCATATATGTTTTTACTACTCGACTAGGCTTGGTTGTTTTTTTTTTTTTTTTTTTTTTTTTTTTTTTTTTTTTTTTTTTTTTTTTTTCTGGGTTATGGAGTCCCTTTGGTGGCCTCCTCTTATTTTTAGCTTCTTAGAACCCCTCATTTCCATCCTATGGGGTCTTCAGATGTTTATCCTTGTTCTCCATCTCTTCCTGGTTTTGTGGGCATTCCTTGAATAAATGGCCATATTCATGGCAGCTTCGACATCTGAATGGAATATGCTCATAGTCTAGGGTCTGTTTCCGTACATCCTCATGGTATTATAGCTCCACTGGTTCGGGTATGGGTTATGCTATGTTCATATACATACAGATTCTCGCATATGATATATACATGCCTCTTTTTGTGGTTTCTACTATTTTGACAAATTTTCCTATCCTGTTCCCAATGCTCTCTAAAATTTTTGGATCTCACAAGTCCATTGGGAGGCCAAACAATCTTACCCAAATTGGGGCTACTAGGAATTTCTTTTTGTCAAGGTCATAACATTCCTCCCAATATCGCATGAACAAACCAATATTATAATGGAAATAAGGGCCATTTTCAAATACTCTTTCTTTATCTTGCAGTTTTGAGAAGGTTATCATAAAGAAGCCTCTGGATCCTAGCTTGAGTTCGATATGGCCCTTGGGTTACCATTTCTGTTGTATCCACTTGATGAGGTATTTCTCCGTCGGCCACACTGCTATGAACTGGCAGACCATTGTGTGGTCCTTCATGAAGCTTCTACATCTTTCCAATTTTTTCCTCGGGATAACAAATCTCGGTTTCTCTACTGCACATGGCAGGCATTTTCCCCTACTACGAGCCTGCCAATGCGCTTCGAGGATAGGGCCATTTTTCTGGTTCGTTTCTTGGGATTGTGGTTAGGTGTTTGATTTGCGGCAGGAATCGCCTGCCACAGCATCCCGGTAGGAGGGGATCTCTCAACCCCCCTCCCCCGACTTCTTTTGTCATCTTTGGCTGTCTAACGACCCATAAGTTGGTAGAGTTTCCGGAGAAGTCAAGAGATTAGGTTCCCGACTTAGGTTTAGGGCATGTCAGAGTCTCAGTTCTACTAAGGTTGTAGAGAAACATTTTCTAAATCTCTTAACATTTGGATAGTTTTCCAACTTTTACATGTCTTCTAGTATAGGTCTTTTACCCATTGGAACTTGGATATAAAGTGCATAAAAGATTCCACATAAAAGATGCATAGTGCTTTGAATTAAACATGTGTTAAAATATAATGCTTCTCTCCCACATATAATAAAATTCTAAAATTCTACTTAATTTAGCTAAAATTAGACTTGGAACCTCATTGTGAAAACGGTCACAGAAATATTCTCTAAAAAAGAGATATATTAACATGTAAAAAGGTTTTTAATATTAATAATAATACTACATAAAAAGAAGCATGTGCATTAAATCAAAATTAATGTACATTAAATCAAAATTAATGTACATTGTTGCCTAAGCATTACGTGAAATGGAATTCTACATTGGGATTGAACATAATTGTAGAAGTGTAGGATTTGAGATAATTTTACATTTTTTTAAATTATATAGTTAATAAATAACTCTGAATATATTGAGATAATTTTACATTGTTTAGTTATTATATAGTTAATAAATAAATATGAATATATTAAATTGAACATATACTTCTTGATATAGAGCTAAATGATTTCGTGAGAAGGGGCTTTAACTAATTGAGCTACTAATTAGGGCTAAGGAAATGGTGATAATAGAGACCATAGAAAAGAATGAGAAA
>APFE030137995.1:60673-117811 GCA_000404065.3 Pinus taeda
CCACAACCTATAAGGGTTACACCACAACAATTGGAAGAAAAAAAGAGAAAAAGGGATTTGTTACAATTGTGATAGCAAATGCATTAAAGGTCATAAGTGTGCTGAGAAGAAATTATTTTAGATAGAATATGAAGAGAAGGAAGAAAAGGATCAAGAAACATCAAAAGAAGAGGATATACGCCAGGACCCCACCCTAGAGAAAGAAGAAATGAATCAGACCATATCTTGTAAAGCATTGGCAAGAACTACCACCCCTCAAACTCTCAAGATAGAAGGACATGTCAAGAAGAAAAGGGTGCAAGAAGTGAAAGATCACATTGATAAAGAAGAAATGAATCCAACCATATATTGTAATTCATTGGTCGAAATTACCACTCCTCAAACTATCAAGATAGAAGGACATATCAAGAAGAAAAATGTTCAAGAAGTGAAAGATCACATCGAGCATCAAGAAATGAACTGACCATATCTTGTAAAGGATTGGAAGACACTACCACTCCTCAAACTCTAGAGATAGAAGGACATATCAAGAAAAAAAAGGTTCAAGCAGTGAAAGATCACATCGAGCATCAACAACAAGTTCTCCAACTTTTAAAGGATAATACCACTTCAGTGCAAAATCAAACGAAACAATAGGTAGATCAACATCGTAGAGAAAAGTGTTTTGATGTAGGTGATTGGGTATTTTTACTGCTACATCTCAATCAAGTTATTTATGAGAAGCAAATGTTGGCAATACTACATGCACTTAAAAAATGGCGACCTTACCGAATGGGAAGACTCTTCAAGGATGAGGATGTGGAGGCATTGTTTTGTGCTATTTCTATTATCCAACCAGATTAGATAAGCAAAGTAAGGGATGAATAGAAGAAGGAAAAAGAAGTATGGAAACTTATTCAAAAGTTGCAAAAGATCCAAATTCGAACAATATTGCCAGAAATTGAAGAGGAAGGAAAAATCATATTGGAACCTGGAGCAGTCACAGAAAGAAGAACCTGACAGCTACAAAATCAATCAATTTCAGAGTATCTCATTAAGCAGAAGAACTTACCCGCTAAAGATTCCACATGGGAGGACAAGAATATTATACAGAAGCATCAAGAACTACTCAAGTGTTGAGGACAACGCCTTTTGAAGGAGAGGGGCATGTTAGGCCCCTATACTACTAGTGTAACCCCTTACTGTTATTAGTACAACCCACTTATTATATTGATGTACCCATGTAGTGCCCATTATGTTACTATTGTGCCCCATAGAAGCCCACTATTGTTATTATTGTGCCCTTACATTATTATTGTTATGTAGGCTCTGATTATGTTATGACCCCTTAGACTCCTATATATAGAAAGGAGGTCTTTTCATTTGTATCATCGAAGAATTGTTCATTTATGTAATGTAAAGGAGGTTTCCCCCTCGAAGAGGATGAATTCTAAGGCGTTGATCTATCTTTTCTATCTTTTCTTGGGCTGGTTTCATAACATATTCCATTTCCATTTGATTTCACATTCATGTTCCATAGCCATACTTCATTTTTTATCATGTTCCGCAGTTGATTCCATTCTGCAGCTAATTTGATTCTGCAACCATATCTCATTCAGCCGCTCTAGCATAATTATACAGCTTACGAACAAATGATGATTGCAGGAAATTGAAGAATCTTGTTTTGAAGACCAATATGCTAAAAGGGTACCTCCAGATCAACACCAAAGAAAACAACAAACGAAAAGGTTAAGTTATAAAAGATAAAATGCAAAAAATTATTTTAAATAGCAAGGTTAAAACATAAAGCATATATAATATGGATATTCATATGTTTCCTTGACGAATCATCATTTGGTTTGATTGCAATCTCCATCATGCTACATATCCGCTACATCCTCCATATTTTGTCACATAACGGTCCATAATTAACTCCCTCGTTGATTATTAATGGTCATGACTACAACATGACATACTTGTCTACGTTTCCCGAGAACCCTTGCCATCTATTTATTTCATACAAACCCGCAGTTCCTTTCACCATACTCGCAGCCAATTCATTTCATAAAACAGGGAATGGTAATTATGAAGGTTGAGAACTCTGTGTAGTAAAACGCATCGGGCTAATTGTCATATCAGAACCCATCGAAGCAAAGTACATGGAAGGATATTGACAACTCAAATAAATGTTGCAGAAAGATAGATGGCTTAAATTCATCAAGAAATTTGATGGTTTTCATAAGGAGGTTACAAAATCCTTTGATCGATATTTTGATGGCATAGAGATAGAAATTGGACATATCAAGTTTGTAGTGACTGAGTCATTCATGACCAAGGGTGCAGAACTTCCAAGGCATGGTGAAAGATGGTTCAATAACAAGTTGTTCCACAATGAATCATGCAAAGTAATACTCAAAAACCGAGGTATGGATGTGTGTGGTCTAAAATGCGGATGCAAATTAGAGTTTAATTTAATGTCAACCCGGGAAGGTAAACTTAGAAGTGCTTATCTAAAACTAATCAAGCCTAGATCTAACAATTGTTTGAGACCTATGATTCTCTTACGAGAATATATTCTGAAATATCTCTTCCAACATTAGAACATCTAATAAGAACTTAAAAGCTGAAATGAAATAAACCTAGATCTAATAATTGTATGAGATCTTACTATTCTCTTACAAGAACACCTTCAAATAAGATTCTTCCAATATTAGAACATTTAACAAAAATTGAAAGCTGAAATCAAACAAAAACATAAAGTAAATTATAAACAAATAAGCATGCAAGTGAGGCCATGGGGGCCCTCCATAACTCCACCAGCACACCACTTCAATGGAGACTCAGATGTAGAAGCAAAATTGAAGTATGATCCTTTATTTCAAAATCAAGATTACAAAAACTTCCAGATTACAAATGGAGGAGATTGTACTCCTATTTATACAATGGGATGAGTAACAACTCATAATGATCATCCACTAATCTACTTTCCCATTATTACAAAATATGATCCCACAAATCTCTCAAGCATTGTTAACTGCTTTCCCATTATTACAAAATCTAATCCCACAAATCTCTCAATAAATCTCTCACATATCTTAGATAGGATATGCCAACTAAATCCTCCATGCTTTTCTCCTTAGGAATAGGCTTGCATAATTATCTCCTTAACATGATGGAGATATGGATAAGTCTCTTGGAACATATTTCCTACACATCACAAAACTCACATATTCTTGAGATATATATAAAAATATGTACATTTTCTAATAATTAATCATAAATTCACTTGTAATACAAAAATGAATAAAATGGAAAATAAGAAGGTGAAACCCAAATGTATGTATAAAAATGATATGATAAAAGGTTAATGGGATGATGAAATGTAAGGAATGGTGAAGAAAAAGGTGGATGAAAATATGACATTTATGAGTCCCAATAGGATGTCTCTATTTTTAGAAATGGTATTCCCATTTCAGCTCTTAAAATTAAGTGGAGGAACATGTTCTTAGTTTTATAGAAATTTATCACTTGTGAGGGGAGGTTTGGTTGCATGTATGTCTACCATATCTGTTTACTGATAAATTTCTTAGAAAATGGAGAAATAAATATTCCTTTCTTCCTACTAAATAGTTTAAGAATGATGGCCTCAAATGTGTAAAAGAGGATACAATTCATAGATACAACCATGTATCATCATGGGCTGATAAAGATATTGATTGAGTTTCATTTAAAAATCATAGGAGATACCTAGGAGAATTTCCTTATTAGAAATCATTTCCAAGAAGCACCAGAGTCACCTAAAGAAGATAATGTCAGAAGAAGTAGAAGAAAGAACACTGGTATGACTATTCAAAACAGACATGAGTCTTCATTGCAGAAAGATGATGAAAAGTTAATCTCTGAAGAACTGAGAGAAATCAGGAAGCAAATCAAGGCAAGAGGGAATATAAGAAAGGAGAAAAAGGTCACAAATGAGGAGAATGTAAGTCCTCCACAACTTAGAAGGAGCTCTAGACTCCGAGGTTTGGTAAAGAAAACATCATCAAGAGGGATAGAGTTTATAAATTTAGACGAGGAAACCCCAGAACCATCTCTTGTTAACATCTCTTCTGCACATAGTCCTCAAAATTCTCTTGTTCATTATTTTGAAGGTAGCCCAAGGAGAAGATCTCTAGGCATAGACCCAGTGCAACAACAAATATATGACTATATAGAATCACTGGAGAAGAGAAGTGCCTCAATGAACCCAAAACCTTCTGTCAATCCACAAGAACCTCTAATTGATGCTATCAAATAGGAAATTTATGAATTAGAGATATTGAACAGATGTATCAAACAGGGGAATGAGACCTTGAAGGAGCAAAATAAATTCGACAAGGCAATTAACGATAATACCATTTTGCATCTAGGATTGTGGTATAAGAAAAACAGGAAATTGAAAAGAAAGAATAAGATTTTGAACAGAGCAGTCACTAACCTTAAGTACAAGCTTCTTATGAGAAAGCTCAGAATGACAATTACTTCAAAGAAGAACAAAAGAAGGAAATTGGATGTACTAGAAGAGGTATCTGAGTAAATGCAGTAGGGAGGAAGAGCTCACGTTTTTGGCAAATTGCATGAGGACGTGCAATGATTTTGCAGTGGGGGTATGTTGAACCTCAGAATTACCCTCTCCTTGACATTTTTTCTCACCTTTTTCCCTCACTTTCTCATAAGATTACAAACCCAATCAATGATAAATGCTAGGTTTTTTCTTAAGGAAAGCATTAAAATGATCGCCATATTATATTTTCATGTTCTTGCTATTTGAATGCAATTAGCTACATAGCATAGCCTATTCTGCAGCTAACTATGGATTCCATAACTACTCTCATGGTTTGGGAGGTTCCAGGTGTCAAATGAAGAATTGGGCCACATGGGCATTTCTAGAATCATCTCCACATGGATTCTATCCTATTCACTCGGTCCAGATCGACGGAAAAGAAAGCCTAAGGTCATGGTCAAAGATGGAGGAAAAGTACATTATCTGAAAGCAGTAGGACTCTTGATTTGATCTTTCGTAGCTATTCAAGAGTTTAATAATTTTGTTGCAAATCTAATTCGAATTAGCCACCTGTATCTAATCAAAAGTTTAAAGAGTCCTATTGCAATTCGAATTAGCCACCTATAGCAAGTTTATCTCATAAACAATCATGTTAAATTTAATTTGAATTAGCCACCTGTAGCAAGGTTATCTCATAAACAGTTATGTTATTTTCCTTTAAATATTGGTTGCGTGGAACCAAGAGGAAGCTAGAAGTTAGAAGGAATTACGTGTTAATTGCAGGATTTTTTTTTATACTCTCTATTCAAAATTCATTCCTTTTCATAATACAAATTTTGTGTTTCCAATGCTCATTTAAAGTGCATCCTTAACTAGCTAGCATTCTAGCCATGTTAGTTGCAGAGGGCCCCTGCACTAAAGGAGGTTTTTCATTTGTTGTTTTTAGTTCAATTTCCATTACTCTATTTTCAGCAAATTTGTTTTCTAAATTAGGATGATATTTCATTTCAGTTTTTAATCAATAGCATAATGATAAATCACAACTGTGCAGCCTTGTTCTTCTAAGATATTTCGTGGAGAAAAACGACTCTGTTTCCAGACTAAATTCAGATTGAAGTAATAAGAATACACAGTTGCTTACTTTTCTTACTGTTTTTTCATTCGTTTTCTTAGAACAAAATTGTCAATTAACAGTGTTAGTGGATGTTTTCAAAAGCTATTTCAAGATGATGATGATCCTAAACTAAATGGTTAAATGTCTAATTCATACAATGATTGAATTTACCCAGTACATTGTTATTTTCCTAGGAACTTAGGAACTAAGGTATAATTCATTTCTTGCACAGCACTTCAAGAGGGCAATGCTTCACACGTGAATGTTGGATAAAGTAAAAAATACATAGTTGTTTACAGTTATTTTTACATGCTTTTACCTTTTTGCTTTCAGATCCTCACTTAGTCACATCACTGATATTCCCAATAATCATTTCAAGGAGATTGATTTAATCATATTCCAAAATTGAATGGTTGAATGTTTAATGAATGCAATTACTGAGTTTTCTTATCCATCAATTTCATTCTTGGTTTTAAGAATTAGATCCATGGATTAGGAGTAATGATAAGATAAGATAGATGCTCTGTTTTTTTTATTAGGTTCTAACTAGCTAACAATTCTTGGTCCATTTTTAGGAAATTAGATCAACTTAGGAACATTTTCTTTCCTTTAAAATTCATTAGATTCACTTAAATTTTCTCATATTTTTAGGTTGTACATTCTTGGACATCAATGAACAAAACCCCCCCAAAAACAACATAAAATACAAAACAACGAAGTAAGAAAAAGGTTAACTAAGCACATATAGTGCACCACACTTCATCAGCTTACAAACCTCGATTGATAATTTATGCAAGTAATTTAGGAAACTAAATTGACTAAACAATAGGCTTTTGATAAGTGGGGTATTGATTTTGTTGGACCTATCAATCTACTAAGAAAAAGGACTAGTGCAAGGTATATAATCACTATGACTAATTATTTTGCAAGGTGGGCCGAAGCATAGCCAGGGAAGGATTTGAACACAAAAACTGCTATGGAGTTCATATTTGAATGCAAATTATCGATATTTGGGTGTCCAAATATATTGATAAGTGACCATGGGTAACATTTCTTGAATAAGACGATTGAAGCATTAACTAAGGAATTTCAAGTTTACCACCAAAACAGAACTCCTTATCATCCTCAAGCAAATGGAACTGTGGAAGCATCCAATAAATATTTTGAGAATGAACTAGCCAAGGTATGTAATGTAAATAGGGATAACTGAGATCTTAGGATTCCATTGGTATTATGGGCTTATAAGACAACATGCAAAAAGTTGACAGATTAGACATCCTTTAGGTTGGTTTATGGGAAAGAAGTTGTGATGCCCATGGAATACAATGTCTCTAGCCTAAGAATTAGAGCTTTTACAAGTATGGAAGACCCCGCCATAACGGAAGAAAGGTTGTCGCAGTTACTTTCTCTAGAAGAAGACAATTTTATCTTAGTATTTCATCAACAAGTACAAAAAGCAAGAGAAAATGCTTTGCATGATAGACACATTAAGCACAAGAAGTTTCAAATACAAGACCTTGTTCTCCTCTACGACAGTGAATTTGTGAAATTTCTAGGCAAATTCAAAACACACTGCTTATGCCCATATGTTATTAAGTATATTATTGATGGAGGCACAATGAAGTTAGCGAAGTTAAATGGAGAATTAATTCAAGGAAAAGTAAATGGAAGTAGGTTGAAGTTGTACAGGGAAAACCCTGCCCCTACAACTGCACCCTAAAGAAGAAAGAAGGAAAGTCTTAGTGTCACATGCAGTTGAAAGTGGGAACTCAACTATAAACTACGCTGGAGAGAGAGATTTGACAAAGAAAGTACTTTACCATAGTCGGGAATACGTCGAAGTTTGTAGGAAGCTACAATGTAAGAAAAAGGTGTGATACAATAGGGAACATGTTGAAGTTTTCCGGGAAAGTAGAAATATGGCCTTTACAAGGAAAAGACACATGCAAAGCTTCATTTAAGATGACAAATTGCAAAAATTTAAGGATAGATATGCATTTAATGACAGAATCTAAACAAAATCGGGAAAAAATCAAATATAGTGGTGAGGTTTAAAGGCCAGTATTGTTATAAATAGCTGACTCCCACTCAGATTAAAAGCTTTTTTGAATCAAGAGCTCGAGTGATTCATAGTGCGAATAAGTTACAAGATACTTCGTTGTGTGTGTCGTCTGAGCAATCTTGGGAGGAGATTGTGTGAAATTTTCATGAGAAGGGATTGTTTAGAGTCATGGAAGTCGTTGATATGTCCAGTTGAAACACCTATAATAGCATCACCCACAGTAGTAGCATCGTCGCGACAGAAAAACGACAATCACCAAGGAAGAAGAAAACCAAGGAAGAAAGAACCAAGAAAAAGCAAGACAAGAAGCCTGTGAAACCTTAGAAGCAACCTGAGCAGGTCAATATTGATGAAGAATAAGTAGAGGAAATACATGTAGAGGAAGGTGGCATAGTGTTCATCTCACCTCTACCCTCATACATTCTGTCGAGGAAGACAAGTGCCAAACCAGTAAAGGATTCCAAAGACGTAAGGTATGGGACATTTACACCAGTATTGCCAGAAGTTGTTCCATTTTCAGGAGAGATTTTAGGGAAAATTCGCAGCTCAAATTTACAGACTTTGATTTTAATGATCGGAATAAGTACCCAAAATTCATATCATACTGGTACTTGCAGTAGGTTCACTACCCAGAGAGCAGAGTGACGACATTGGAACTACAACGATCGGCGAATGGGCTGGCACAGTTAGGATTGCTCAATATTTTGAATGTGTTGCACTTCGACAAAAGTTCAACAAACATAGCGTGTGTGCGACAATTGATGGTATTATTACATGATGGACACCTATGGATGGGGAATAACATCCCCATTGACCAAATTTTCATCTGAAAGATCACAAGATTACCATACCAAGGGCAGAACCCCATAGAGGAGTTCGTGGGAAAGGATGAAGATCACACTTTGGCGAACAATATGAAGAAGAAGTATGGGATTATCAAGGAAAAAGGGTCTATGACATAAATTTGATCAGTGAACAAGCATTCCACTTCACCGCAAACATTTTCAATGGAAATATTATGAGGAAGTGTCGCACAAATGAAGTTTCTGCGCAGTGGTGTCTTTAGCTGCATAATGCACAAATGGAGTCCAATATAACTAGGTTTGAGACTTATGCAAGAAATTTCTTGATGATTATCAGGAGATCCAAGAGAAAGGTACATCCTTCCACTACACCTGGTTAATCTTGATCGTTTCTATGTTAGCATGGAAAGAGCTGGAGGGCACATAGTTCGCTTCAGTGTCGTCAGATGCATGTGAGGCCGCGAGGTATGCTTCGTTGTAGCATACCATTGATGCATCGCAAGTGCAAGAGCATAAAATTATTTTCATATTATATCAAATGGATCTATACATGTTAGTAAACCAAAATCCATGCCTTTCACTAAGTTTTCACAAACAGTATAGTCTTGTGGTGAGGTTCAAGGCATATTTTCATAAATTATACATACATGCACACAGACACATGAAGAAGCAATGGCATGCATTTCCATATATGGTAAAAGAGGATGGTATGGTAGAAGTAGTATAGACATGGCCCTCATAATGGATGAATCTACTGGATGAAGTAAGAGACAACACAACAAAAGAAGAAGAGTTGAACACTTCACAACATGGCGAAGTCAGTGGAAATAAAATGAGTAGGAAGCAGAGGAAGAAGAACACCACAAAGAAGAACACTATGAAAAGGAAAACAATGACAAAGAACACAATGAGGAGGACCCTCAAGGAGGCGAGGATATGACTAAGGAGACATAAAAGGAAGAAACATAGAAAGCTACCATGGAGAAAAGAAAGATTCAAGGCGAAGCCATCATTAAGAAAAGAAAGAAGCATAAGGTGATAAAACAAAACAAATCACACAAATGGTTGTCATTGATGGTAACCTGGATCAAATCGGAGACAAGGTTTATGAGATAACAATGGAATCCTTGAATAGGGTGGAAGATCACTACAGAGAGCTTATCATAGGTGTGCAACAGAGTATTTTGGAGATGGAAATACTGGCACAAACATTTGAAAAATTAGCGCAGATAGGCCAAGGACTTCATCAAGAAATAATGATAGAAACAACATTTTGGATGAGGATAATGCAGATACTTGTGAGAGCTCTACAATTCGACTCCTCCAAATTCAAGTAGTAGGCAAAAGGTTGGGACCATGTCAATATGAACATGGTATCACTGCCCACTCCGACCATACATGAATTGCATCAAGGTATGACAAATGATATCAAGGAGCGTGAACAAATCACCTCACACTTAAGCATTCAGATAGAATAATAGCACAGTGCACTGAAGAAACAACTCAACCAATCCATCAAGGACAAGGAACAGGTAGAGCTAAAGCAGCAGAGACTAAAAGCAGTGGTCAAAGCCACTTAGAGGGAAGTTTCGAACATGGATGCCTACAAGGAGGAATCTGCAGAAGATAAGGTCGTGAAGCTTGACTTTGTAGTCAAGGAATCCAAGAAGTCATTTGTAGATGTATCATGTATACTTTGAATATGAGGTAAAAATCAAAGAGTTGCAATTAAAGCTACAACCAACCATACCACCAGAAGTGCACAAACAAAGCGAGATTGAATTAAAGACTGGTACGACCAACATATTGGCAGCATTGGCAGACTATGGGAAGTTGTTGGATGAGAGTATGCAAATTTGGACTTCGCTACAAGAAGATCCAAATTTTTAAACACTGCAGGAGGAAATGTAGAAAAAGAAGCATCAATTGGAGGAGAGTTAGGTAGTTGTGAAGACTTTCCCATATTGTAGAGGCTCACAAAAATTAATGAGTCCAAGGATCTACAAAAGAAAATCGAAAAATTGAAGAAGGAGGAGAAAAGTTTGATATAAAGGACTCGACCTTGGCAGGATGAGGCCCTCCATCTATCACAAGTAGTGGATGACTTCGGAAAAGGGAGATAGAATTAACAAATAAGGTTGCTAAACATGTCACAAAAGCATTATTAGAAGAAGTACGTAGCGACGAAAATAAGCTAGTAGAGATTCTACAAAAATCCAACAAGGCATACAACAACATTATAGAGAATATCAGCAGCAAAGTAGTTGAGTGACTCGGGATGAGTCACATGTGAGTGTCGGTGGCCTGTTGGATGCAGCCCAACATGGCCAGATTTTGGGCAAGGCATCTGAATTTTGTGGGTAGAGCACATAGTGGAAAGGATGTCGTGGAGTGTGAAGTGGATCGCAGTGGAGTAGCAGATCACAATTAGGACCACACAACAAAATAACCACACAATATAGGGGCTTCATGGTAAAGCCCCTCCTTTTTTGTAAAAGCATATAATATTGTAAAAGTTGAATGTTTTTTTACCACAGTCCCTTGAATTTTGGAAACCATGGTATTAGGTCCATGGTAATGTAGCGATGTAATCCCTCAATGTAATAGTATATATAGGGATGAATAACAAAGAGGGACGACATGAATAAATTGGATCGAGGTTGATCTTTATGGTTGTAATTTTGTGATCTATACTTCGGAGAAAGGGGCAAGGCTCCATAGCTGAGTGCACAGAGGCTTGGGTTTGCAACTTACCACGCAGACCATCTTCATCTTAGTGTGTAGAAAACCTGTAGTTATGTGTGCAGGTGAAGAAATGTTTGTTGTACCAAATTATAAGAAACAGTTCTTGTGGACATAGTCCCACATTGGGATGAAACACTGTAAAATTTGTGTCTTCATGTGTTGATTTGATTATTATCTACATTTTATTTCAATACACTGAAGTTTACGGATGTTTATGATATGTTTAAGTGATGAATGTAATTTTTCAAAGTAATATATAAGTGCAAAGTACTTTATGAATGTGAAGTAGTATATAAGTGTTAAAGCATAAGAAAATACAAAATTTCCACATCGCAGTATCCCTCAACGGCAACAGAAACTTGTTCTTGCAACCTCCCATAGTCACTACGGGTGAGAATGTGACTTTCTGGTAGGTTGTTGCCGAAAGGTCCAGTGATTGAGGGTTTTGTTGGTGTGTAATAAAATATGAACCTGGGTTAGCCAAACCTAAGCCAACAAAGAAGATAATAGGCCTTAGATAAATCAAGTTTAATAATCATACCTAGTGATCTAGATGTCTTTAAAGAGTGTAAAACCTCATGAGTAGTTATGATCCCATCCATTATATGTCTTCCATCCACAAAAATGGATCACTCTAGTTTAATGATGGTTTTCAATAATGGATTCAATCTCTAGACCATAACCCTTGAAATTATTTTGTAGATTAAACTAAAAAGGGTTATAGTCATGAAGTCACTTGGGTCCAAACAACTCCCTTTTTTTGAATCAACATGAGGAAGGTAGACCTGACCACACCATTTGTATCCTCCTAGATTCCACAACAAGCTCATGTATTTCCAACCCTAAGCAATTCCATCCAACCTTAGAGAATTATGAAGTGGATCCACCTAGCCCTAGAGCTTTATTCGTGGGCAAAGATTTTACAACTTCTTCCACCTCTGAGAAGGAAATTTACCTCATCAAGGCCTCATTCTCATCATCCAATATCAAGTAGGTAATGTGTTGTTTCACCTTCACCAGAGCGACATCTCTATCTTCCTCAAATTCTGAAATTTTATTTTGGATGTGAGAAATTAATTCTTCCACGATTTCCTCATGTCTAAGATGCCACTGGTTATCCAAGAAATTTAGAGAAAATATTTTTTTGGTATGTCGGTGTTTCATAAAGGATATCTGGAAAAATTTAATGTTGTGTTCCCCTTATCTCAACGATTAGATCCATAATATTTCTTCCTATTTGCGACTTTTCTCTAACTCAGTTAATACCCGCCCCTCCTTCTGAATCAACTACTACGTTCTTCCTTCAATTATGATATGTTGTTGTATATCCCTTATTGAGTCTTCTAAGGCTCTTTTGTCTTTTCTAATATTGCCAAAGTCCCATTGATTCCATTCCTTTATGTCATTCTTTAATGCTTTCATCTTCTGTTGGAATTTCTCCATATGACTCCGAGTAACCCTAATATCTCCTCACCACTCTTCAATTTTTTGAATGAAATCCAGTCCTTGGAACCAAAACCCTTCAAAGTGAGAGGGGTGGTTCCTCAAAGCCATTTTTATATCAATCTCTAAGTGAATGGGTCAGTGGTTTGAAAACATACAAGGGAGAATGGTTGCTTCAAAACAAAAATTTCTTTATAGGATTCCTTCCGAAATAAAGAATCGATCTAGCCAAGAAGCAATTTGGTGCTTACCTCCCCATTGGTTATTCCAAGTGTAGCTACTATTGAAAAAGTCAACATCTTGAATATTCAAATCCTAAATGAATTCCTAGATCATCTAGGATATGGGGTCCAATTGTTGCACTCTGCCTTTCTTCTCATTCTGGTGCTTGATCATATTGAATTCAATCACTAATATCCAATTATCGTCCTCCTAAATACATCTCAGTCGCACCAAATCCCTTAAGAAGCCCTGCTCTTTACTTGTCATGGAAGGGCCACAAAGGCTTGTTAATCAAAATTTCTCTAGGGAACCTATACATTCAAAAACTCTAGATAAAATTTGGGGAAACACCTTCCAATTATTAAAGGAAACCATTTGAGGATTCCAAAGAACTACAAGTCCCCCAATATTACCTCGTGCATCTAATGCCATACATTCTGACTGTAGCCAACATTTGTGCATGATCTCTATTAGCTTGGCTTGAGAGACCTTGGTCTCTTGCAATACCATAATATTCAATCTATCTTGTTTAATATGCTCTTTTAGGTGCCTGATATTTGCTTTAGAGTTGAGGCCCCTTATATTCCAGGATACTATTTTCATTGGTGATTTTGAGTGGGCAACAAGAAGTACTCTATAGGAAAATTATCTTGGCCCAAAAACACCAAAATTTCTCCTACTTACTAAATCACCTCTTGAGTAGGCTTCTGACCCTTCTTGTGCTTATTAGATCCTAGATCACTCTTTGTTCTTGTGAGTGTCCACAAATCTTCGTTGATAACCAATGTAAATTGAGTAGATCCTTCATTGGCTTGTTGTCTTTTCTCCCACTCCTTATAAAGTGTGCTAGTTATTCCTTTAAAATTTCTTCTACCCCTGCTTCACCCAACTACTCAAGAAGGCTACCATTACCTTCTCATCTGAATTTAGATGCTTAAATCGATCTTTTTGCTCCAGTGTTTTTCACTTCTTCCAATACTCGTCGAATCTCTTTCTCAGTGGATGCCTCTTATGGAGATTTATGTTTACTGACATATTTATCTTTAGATTTTTCTGAGGTTACCTCGAGATTCTTCGACTTCCACTTCTAGACTGCTACATCATTTTATTTTGGGCCTTCTTGATTTTCCACGTCGTCAAGTATTGTAAATCAATTTGAGCTTTGATGAACTTGTGCATTGGGTGCCTTGTTAGTCGATGGTAAAATGGGGTGGCCTTTATTACCCTGAATCCTTCGGTTTTGGACATCCTAAAAGCCTTCCATGGGAGGATTCGTTGGCGTTGGATATTGTTCCATAGGTTTTTGAGGATAATCATGGAAGAGATTCTTGCTTTCATGGAATAAACGACATTTGAAGGGATCATGCTCGTAATTGAGCTGTTGCATCTAGACATCATCATGATACTCGATCTCCATTGATTTAGGAAATGGCTTGATATTTTCATGTAAATGCAAATGCAGGCGTATGATGACTATCATTTTCATTTTGTGATTTCATATAATTGTACGAAAACACTAATGGAATTTCCAATGGATTTTAAAATTTCCATCTCCCATAAATCCTCAGGGAGAGAGTACAATCGAACCCATACAGGATTGTAACAGGGCTCCCAATGTCTCGTGAATAGGTCGACATAGTTCATAAAATAAGGGCCATTATCAAAAATCATTTTCCGTTCCTCGAAATGTAAGAAGATAATTGTAGAAAAACATTTTGCTCACAAGGAGAGCTCAATCAGAGCCCTCGACTACCATTTTTTCCGAATCCAACGTAGGAGGTCCTACTCCTTGGGCCAAATTCCCATGAGCTTGCAAATAACAACGTGATCTTGCATAAATTTCCAATATTTTTCTACACGATTATTGGGCATCACCACCCATGAATTCAAAGCAGCTTTGGGAAGACATAGACCTTTCAAACAAGATTGCCTCTGAGCTCCCAATGTTGGCATTTCATGTTATTTTTCATAGTGGTGAGAACTACTGCTACCCTCCTTGGTTGCAGTGTGAAATGTATGGATGAGTACACTCTTGAAGGAGGTGTTAGCTCTCCCTCCCATATATCTCCTCCAAGGTGGCCTAACATGCAGTCACTCACAAAAATACTAGAAAAATAAGCAAACCCACTAGTTTAATCCTCAAAATGAGAACTAAAAGGTCAATAAATCGGATGAAATTCTTACAACACTAGAAACCCTCCCAAGAACTGGCTTACCTAACCTACATTTTCAATAAACAAAACATTCACAATTTTAAAAATTATTTTAAATAAGAACTATTTTATAGTAAAAAAAGAGATTTAAATTGAATATATAAATAATAAAATAAAATTATTTATAATAAAACATTAATCTTTCAAAAACATTAAAGTAAAATATATAAATTAGTTTTTAAAATTAAAATAACTGGTAAAAATAAACCATAAATAATAAAATAATTATAATATAAAAATGTGTTTTTCCTTTAATCACATAATCTATGAAAATGCTGCTTCGTTCAATCTTATACCATTATGAAAATGTTGCTTCGTTCAATCTTATACCATTTTAAATTATCTATTGCACACACTAAAAGGCAAAATATTGCCCAATATAAAGTCAAGGAAAACGAAGCAAAAGCATAGAAATTATTTTAAGAAATATTCATACCTCCTAAGCATATAAATTCTTTCTTTAAAGAAATGTGCATACCTCCTATGGACTCCATGTCTAGACTGGGAAGCAGTTGCTCTTTCCGTCCTCACAAGCTCCCGTCCTCCTACCAAGTCATATCTTCTTTTTTTTCTCAATTAAGATTATTCATAGTTTTCCATGCCAAGAAAAGAATTCTTGAATCACCCTTTTACGAAAAGAATTACGCCTTATCTTTCTCAATTTGTTCCTTGTTGAGAGGAAGAATTGGTTCGAGGACAAAATGTTCTGCCACTTTAGCACCGCCTTGCTCCTCCTCATATGTCTCATAGTACAAAGACTTGCTGAATTGCCTCAGCAACTTTTCTTCATTGTAATTATCTCTAGAAAGATCGGCCTCGCCTAATTCTTCCACAATTTCCTTAACTCCACCCAATTATGACTTAAAACCAGTGTAAAGCTCCAACTTCTCGCATCTCATGGAGCCTATAAAAACAAACATTGTTGGCACCCACAAAATCTCTGATTCTTTTATAAAAGTTGAGGTAAAGAAGAATTGTCGAGTGCTAATAATAGGAAAACAATATTACAACCTTCACAAAATCTCTGATTCTTTTATAAAAGTTGAGGTAAAGAAGAATTGTCGAGTGCTAATAATAGGAAAACAATATTACAACCTTCACAAACAAAACACAAGTCCAATAACTAGAACCAAAACTAAACAAAAAAATTTAATCTCCATATGTTTTGACTTAAAATTTTCACTAAACCTGGACCCTATACAAACCTGAATCCTTACATTAATTCAGTTTCCTTCTCCATTAGCCCTTTGGGAATAGGAACTCTAGCTATAAATATAAATTATGCTCGAATATTCTCAAGCAACAACGACAATGGAATCAAGTCGCAGCAACAATGGGGTTTCTATCGTTACAATAGAAATATATATAATATATCTATTATATATATATATTATATATATATATTATTATACATACCTAGGAACACTCACTCGGATAATTTGATTAACTGATCCACGACTCTAACAAATTTCGTAGGAACTTAGAAGGGAGTGACACCAAGAGAAGGGGATTTGTCATATGTGGTCCTTGTCTTGTGATGTGTGTAACACATGTTGTCTATAAAAAATAAAAAACGTCTCATTTTGCAATGCCATGTGGAAAATGTGTAAGGTTGCGTTAGTGTTGGCCTTGGAATGATTAAACCAAGATTGGGATATATAAAAACGTATGTGTTTCTTTCCTTTAATGCCCTTCTAAAGGATCTACCCTAATGGATCAACTCTACAACATTGTAGATTAGAGAGTTCACCTTGCCTAGACAGTTGACTTTGAAGCAAGATGGCATTGCCGCCGCCGAAAACATTTGTAAAGTAATTGCTTCGAGAGCAAAGTTGCTGGTGCCATTCACTCGATAGGTGTAAGCATGGGGTCATTGGCACTTGAAAATCCTCGAATATTTTTTCTTAGAAATGAGTAGTCATCAAGTTGTATCCATTTTTTATTGTTATATATTATATATAACGGAGTGTTTTTATCACTAAATTTTTTGATAAATTTGGGTTATTACTATATAGATTGTTTTCTATATACTATAATATCTTACATTCATGATGATAATTTTATCACAAATATAATGAATATTCCCATTTAGGTAACATCTTAGCCTTTATTTGGAAGGGAAGTAATGGGATAGTTATAAGATTTTCTAGGCTAGGATGGATAGTTGGTTATAAAACATTTTCCTTATTTTTTCTTCTGTTTAAAGGAAAAATGTGGAAAGATCATTCCACTTGTATTTGAATTAAATGATTTTATTTAATGACGAAGCCCCATCACCTAGCACCTATCCCTCACTTTTCCAGTTTCTTCGCCGACGATTTACTACTTTTTACTGTCCCTTAGCCTCTTCTACTATTAAGTAAAGTAAGACAAAGTTTCTACCTCGTCGTTGGGTGTGTGCCATTATAAGAGCAAGCTATTACTTCTTTGTTGGGTGTGTGCCATTGCTTTATTCATTTCTCTTTGCATAACATTATGATATACTATTTGTAAAATCCTCGTCAAATAATTGAGGATAGCTATTTGTTCCAATTCAAATCTTTCTTTATTGTTTTTTTTCATTGATCTCTTCTATTTCAATATGATACAAATGATCTAAGAAATTGATCATATATATATTACATCCTTGGGTTGACAAATTTATTTTACATTCATTATACCCTTGGGTTTAAGGGTTCTTTCACAACTTTGTTATCCTGATTAAATTTGAGTATTTTAAATGATCATTATTTGAGCTAAATTATTTAAGAACCATGAACATGATAAGGAGCAGTGGGCCTTGTTCTGCGAGAAGGAATTTTCAAATATTATATTCCTTCAATGTACCTTTACACCCTTAGAGACAATTGTTAGTTCAATATATGATTCGGATTTAAATAGGAACGGAACAAATTACAGATATAACCATAAAAATAGAGATGCAGCAAAAATCATACTTCATTTCATTAATGTAAAATACTGAAATATGACTAGAAACAGAAATGGAAATAAACTAGCTCGGGCGATGGTAGCTTATCTCTGAGAAGAGATGTGGTAGCTACATGCCTCTGAACTGCCATACAATGAGGCTCAAGGGCCTTTTTCTTATTGAACAATAAAAGCAAACCCCAAACAACCAAAACCCTAACCCGAGGAGATGTAACACTAAGAGTTTATGGGCCTCGTTGGGGTTAGTTGGACATCTAACTTCTCGAGGTCATGACTTGGTCATATTATCTCTGTTTGATGTACATGACACCCTGTTGGAAAGATATCTCTGAGGAATACGATGAAAAAGATGAATTTATTACAAAATCACTCGCGATAGATTGCCAAAAAAATGTCATTTAGGGCCTCAAAACGGCTCCCGAAGTTTAGGACCCAAAAAAATGCTAAAAATAGTAAGTTGTGCTTGTTAGCCCTGCTATATAACATGGATTCTATCGAAGCTGGAGGCAAACTCGGTCCTGGGTTACGCTCAAAGGAGACACATACCAGTCATCTTCTCCTTCTCCTTTAACTCTCTCACCCTCCCTTCATCCCCATTTCCTACGCTTTTTGTTAAAAAACATATAAAAAACATATAAAAAACCATCATTCTTAAGCCCTAAGCGCTTAAACCCATGCCCCCATAAACCCGTGCCCATATGACTGTGTGCCTCCACAAACTCTCACCACCATAACCTCAGTCGTTGATCTCTGTCACCCCGATCCATCGGTCCTCTGTCACGCCTGACAAAAACCCGTGTGATCAAATCCCCACCGTCCGATCATCTCCGCCGCGATCGGATGGCGTTCCCTCTCCCCGCACCCGCAAACTGACGGCACGATAACGCGTGATGGAGGGTGGTTTCCCCTCCACCGCCACGCGTCACACATTGAGTGGGATCGCAAACCATCGTTGTTTATTGACCAACCCCCCAATGCCAGTGCAAGCAATACCACTTAGCGCCCGTCCTCCGTCCCCGCCCATTAACCTTCGAGCATTTCTTCCATCCAACGACCGTTGGATCTGTCCGCCTGAGATCCAGCGGCCCATGATCATCCCACTCCCGCCTCCTCCGATATCCCTGCGGACTCATCTCCGCCGTCTATCCGCCCGATCCGACAACCGATATTACTCCTTCATCCGACTATTCCACCCGCTATGCAGTCCACTTACCTTAATTGTTTCAAGCACCCGAAGGACAAAGGGGACCAGATTTCAGTATTGTTTCTAGTTACTCCTCAACCATCATATTTAACCAAGAGCATGGCCAAGGAGGAAAAGGACGAAGCACGAACAGATAGTTGCATTTAACAGTTATGGGTCTTCATTGATACCAGCACTCCATTCGCCCGAGAGGATATCAGAGCACCTAAGAAGATCAGATACATCCACTATGGCAAGCAAACGCACTCAAAAGATCCATCAGGCAACTAAATGTGGGTGGTGGTCAATTATGACCCCTCCTTACCTAGAACGGCCAAGTGCTTTGGTAATGAAACTCTATATATACCGAGAAACAAGATGTAATCAGGGTTGATGGTTGATGTTTTGATGTAAGGTTCAACTTCTGGAGACTATAACTATTTTGACACCTGCATCGTCTCGTCTTCATTTTCAGCTAATATAAGCTTCTTTTGTTGTTAATTGCTCACTTTTCATGTATCTTCCTTTCCAAGCTGTGTCTAATATGTTGTATTTCTGATCTCTTGATGTTTAGCATTAGAGAAGCTGTCATCCTATCTCTATGTTAAAGTCTTGTATGTATCAGTGAATGAGTTATTCAAGTTTCTTCTCACCTAATGCCAGAGAGCTGTCATCTTGTCTGTGTATTAGGGAATTAGATTTGCAGACTTCTTTTACTGGTTGCAGCTAGCCATCACATGGTCTTGTGCATCTGCTAGTGTGATCAGTATTCTCTATATTCACCCAATCCTTAAACTATGAGTAATTGGTGGTATAAAGCCTTGTAGTCTGGGGGTGTTCACGCATGTATGGGGTTAGGCAAGGTAGAAGTGGTTATCTGGCCTGAACAAGCATCACTCTTTCCATGCATCAATTTGTAACAATAAGTTGAATTTATATGTTCTTGAGCATCTTTGAGCTACAACCTAGGAGAGTTTCTTGGGGTGATAATATTAATTGGCACCATTGCCGGGGAAAGGAGATTGTAGCTTCCCTAGGAGAATGACACAGCTCCAGCTTTGATGATAGACAAAGTCTGAACACATTTCTGGTTGTAATCATTTATCTGGTGACTCTGCTAGATAACCAACCTTCGGCGACTCCACATTACAGTTCTAGCTCAGTTTGTGAGACATACTCAGAGAAATCCTCAGAAAGCACCAGTTGACCTAGTGCCAAACCCTGAGAAGATTGTCAAGCAGAGGAAAACATCACAGAAAGGAGCATCAGGATCAGGTAAGCCCAAAAAATCTTATGTATCTCTGCAAGAGAGGATTATAGTTGACCATATATAGTTTGAAGATCTAGAGCCTATCATTGCTAGTGAGGAAATGCCCTCAGATATTCATAAAGCTCCTCATTCATCTAGTTCCCCTTTGGATCTTAGTCCAAAGAAAGCCTCCCGTATAGTGCATCATACTCCTTTGTTCCTGTCATCTATTTCACTGCTCCCTACCAATCAACCTGCCAGTACCCTTTCACCTACCCCAGTCATGGCAGGCCAACAAACACCCACAAAGATGGAAAGAATCATAGTTGCTAGGTATGGACCCCTGGTCTTGCCTATTCCTTTGAATGCCATGCCTGCAAGAGAATACCATAAATGCATGCCCATGTTCACTGGTACAGAGGGAGTAACAGCTAAAGAACACCTTGAGTCTTTTTATAGTTACGCTGATAACCTAGACATCAGTGAAGATGATGTGTGGATGAGAGTGTTTGTTCAGAGCCTTGATGGGGAGGCTAGAAAGTGGTTCACAGAATTGACCCCTAGGTTTATAGCAGACATTGAAGCCTTAGATTATGTATTTTTGAAGCATTGGGGAGATAAGAAAGACCTGTTATACTATCATACTAAGTTTGGTAACCTGAAGAGGGAAAATGGGGAATCATTGCCTGATTTTAATAAAAGATTCAATCATATGTATAGTAAGATACCAGCTGAAGTAAATCCTACCCCCACCTCTGCCAAACTCACTTATGCCAATGCTTTTGACTCTAATTTCTACCTACTTTTAAGAAAAAGAAGATGTGCCACTCTAGCTGAAATGCAAGATGAAGCCCTAGAGGTAGAATCTAATATCATGGCTGTAGAAAAGCTCAAAAGTCATGCTGATAGAAGGAGGCATAGAGGTGAGGCTTCTTCCTCCTCTGCTTCATCTTCAAGACCTAAATTAGACAAAATGAATAAAATGATAGAGTCATTGGCTGCTAAAATATCTAAGGTGAAGGTTGAGCAGAGCTCTTGAAAAGCAAGGTTTCCAAACACATTCGCTCCAAGAAAATCAAATCCATTCAAAAGAGAAAATGAACAATTGCAGATCATTCAAAGGGGTAAAGAGGCAAACAAAGAACAAAAGGTTAAGGCTCCTTTTCAAAATGTAGTCATGGAGGAGGAGCAGTTTGAAGAAGAGGATGAAATTCATTATATGGAAGATAAAGGCAGTGCTACCTTTTTGACATTGACTGCCTATGAAGAATCATTACTACAGGACCAAACCAGTCAAGAGTGGGACAGAGGGGCTGTTCTGCAGACTGGTGAGCAGCATAGATATAATCTGAGGTCAAGAACAAGCAATGTGAAGGAGAATCCTATCCAAAGACCTGTTGTCCCGAATGAGAAACAGAATATCAGACCGAAGAAGCTAGCAGCTGAGCCAGTCATCCTCAAAGCACCAACTCAAGAGGTAAGAGGTCCTGATAAGTCCCCTTCCCCTTTCAGCTTTGAATCAGAAGTCCAGAAGCTAAAAATATATGTGCCTCTGATAGAACTTGCAAAGAGTGAAGTTTTTAAGAAGCCCATCCTTGATGCCCTTGAGTTAAAAGCCTCACAAGCCTCTCATGACTATGTAAATTTGCAAGATGATAAGCCTGCAGTTGTGCTTAGCCTAGTGACTAAACATGTTGATTATAGCTCCCCATCATTCTATGTCTCCTTGACCATTCATGACAAAACCCTCCATAACTACGTGTTAGACACAGGGGCTAGCCACAATCTGATGCCTAAAGCTGTCATGGAAGAGTTAGGCCTTGATATCATGAGACTATATCATGATTTATTCTCATTTGATTCAAGGAAGGTAAAATGCCTAGGATTAATCAAAGACCTGGCCATTACCCTAACTCAGCTACCCATGAAGAGCATGATGATGGATATTGTGGTAGCAGATGTCCCTCCTAATTTTGGCATGCTACTGTCCAGAGGATGGATTAAGAGACTAGGTGGGACATTACAGAATGATTTATCTTATGCCATTATCCCAGTTTTTGGAGGGGAAAGCAGGAGATTGTATAGACAAGCAAAACTGGCCTACATCATTAGTGATGAGAAGAATCCTTCTAATCATCCCATTTATGCTAGGGACACTGATTTTGGAGCATGTATCCTCCAAATTGAAGAATCCCATAAGGCCTCATTACAACTCAAGAAACCAATGGTCCAGGCCGAGGGAGAGTAAGGAAGTCAGGTTTGGAAAATGTTCTTTGATGGAGCATGTTCAAGGGAAACTTCAGGAGTAGGGGTGGTGCTGATATCTCGTAAACAAGAAAGCATACATCTGCCTTTTAAGCTGGTATTTCAAGTCACCAAAAATATAGCGGAGTATGAGGCTCTGATATTGGGCCTTAACACAGCTAAAGACAGAGAAATCATAAACTAAAAGTGTTTGGAGATGTTGATCTTATCATTCAGCAAGTGAATAAAACTTTTCAAGGAGAGCACCCAAGGCTAAAAGCATATAGAGATGAGGTATGGAGACTCAAAGATTCTTTTGATAATTTTTGTATCTCATACCTCCCTAGAGTCAGAAATCAGTTGGTTGATTCCCTTGATGTGTCTGCTGGCATGTTTATCCCTCCCATGCCTCCCAAACTAGTTTAAGAAGTCCAATTGAAATATAGACCATCCTTGCGTGATAATGTCCAGCATTGGAAAGTTTTTGAAGATGATGATGAAATGAATAGTTTTATGCAAATCATTGATGAATTCTATGAAATGCAAATTTATCAAGAGAATGAAGCCTTGGAAGAAAGTCCCCAGCCCCGGCTTAGAAACAAAATTGGCAAAAATGGCATTGTTCAACTGCCCAGCAATTACATACGTAAAGGACTAGTGCCTCTAGAGAAGTTGTTTGACCAAAATGATGTGCCTCATAAGGTTTCCCAAAAAGAAGACCAATCTGAAGTCCATAGGCATAACATAGGGAGTCCAGATCATCCAAGATATGTAAATCTGTCCACCCATCTATCTGCTGCCCAATGTTCTGAGTATTTGCAATTATATGATGCAATTTATTGATGTCTTTGTCTGGGAGTATAGTGACCTGAAAACATATGACAAAAAGATCATCCAGCATAATATCCACTAGGAGAAAGACACCATCCCTTTCAAATAGAAGCTGAGACCAATAAATCCTTTGCTCCTCCTGTTGTTTGAAAAAGAAATTAAGAAATTACTGGCTGCCAAAATCATAGTTCCTCTCATATATTCAAAGTGGGTAGCCAATTTGGTTGTGGTGAGGAAGAAAAGTGGAGAAATCAGGCTCTACGTTGATTTAAGAAACTTAAACAAATGCTCTAAGAAAGACAACTATCCCCTACCCAAGATGGAGCATTTGCTGCAGAAAGTCTTAGGAGCTAAAGTGATGTCTTTCCTGGATGGATTTTCAGGGTATAACCAGGTTGTTGTACATCCAGGTGACCAAGAGAAGACTGCATTCACCACTCCTTGGGGCACGTTTATGTATTCCAAGATGCCTTTTGGGTTGATGAATGCTGGAGTAGAAGAAACAGCTGAAGAAACAAAAGAAACAGCTGAACCAAGGAAGAATCAGTCAGTGCCATAAAATATAGCTTCTTGTGAATGGTACTCTGCAATAGCTCAATTCTTGCTGAAGCTAGAAGTTCCTCCAAGTCTTAGTTCAAGCCAAGCCAGAACTATCAAGCTCAGGGCAGGTAAATATTGTATTCATGAAATTATGCTCTATTGGAGGGACCCCTCTGGAATTCTTTTGAGGTGTCTAGACAAAGAACAATCCATGGAAGTGATGCAACAGTTTCATTCCAGCATGTGTGGAGGACATCATTATTGGAAAACTACAACCCATAAGATCCTCAGAGCTCGGTACTATTGGCCCACCTTATTTTCTAACGCCTTTTCATTTATTAAATCTTGTGACAGATGCCAAAGATTTCAAGGGAAGCAGCAATTGAAGTCCCTGCTCTTAAAACCCATACATACTAGTGGCCCTTTTCAGCAGTGGGGCATAGATTTCATTGGAGAAATCCATCCACATTCCAGTGGCTAGCACAGATAGATTTTAGTAGCCACATATTATTTCACTAAATGGATTGAAGCCATCCCTACCAGAAAGGCTAATAATCATGTGGTCATGAAGTTATTGACAGAGAATATCTTCACCAGATTTGGTTGTCCACATAAATTAGTCACAGACAATACAACGGCCTTCAGAGCAAGAGAATTGGTGGATATGTGTGACTCAATGGGCATTAAGCTGGTTCATTCCACCTCATACTACCCTCAAGGCAATGGTCTAGTAGAATCTTCCAACAAAAGCCTGATAAGGATAGTTAAAAAGTTGTTGGAAGACAACAAAAAGAATTGGGATTCTAAGCTCAAATATGCACTGTGGGCCGATAGAGTAACCACCGAGAAATCCATAGGGAATTCTCCATTCAAGCTGGTATATGGAACTGAGGTTGTATTCCCAATTTAGTTAACCCTCCCTGTGGTGAAGTTCTTGCAAGGAAAGCAGGATAAGGAAGAGGACATGGAAAAAAGAATCACTGATTTAGCCTAAATACATCAAATCAGAGAACACCTGGTTGAAAGGTCAGCAGTGCATCAAAAGAGAATCAAGGAAGCTTTTGACAGGAGGGAAAAGATAGATAATGTTCAGGTTGGAGACTTGGTTCTTAAGTGGGATGCACTAAAAGAGAAGAAAGGCAACCACGGGAAGTTTGATGCTTTATGGACAGGGCCTTTTATCATTTCTCAGATCCAAGGGAACAATACTTTCATGCTGCAAAGCATGAAGGGAGAGGCAGTTTTTGATGGCCTAGTTAATGGGTGTTTTCTAAAAATTTATGTTATTTAAGGTCTTTTGGCCTTAAAGTTGTAAATATGTTGTTTTATTAGTTTAGATGTAATCTTGATTAGACTCCATGCCCAATGGAACACTAGGAAAGTTTGCTCATCTAGTTTTGACAGGCAAGGAATTAGTCTGCAGTTCATGAGACCTCACAGGGAGGATCTCATCCCTAGAAGCAGCCAATGTTAGCCTTGCAATATAACATGGATTCTGTGGAAGCTGGAGGCAAACTCGGTCTTGGGTTACGCTCAAAGGAGACTCATACCGGTCATCCTCGCCTTCTCCTTTAACTCTCTCACCCTCCCTTCATCCCTATTTCCTGTGCTTTTTGTTAAAAAACATATAATAAACCATCATTCTTAAGCCCTAAGCGCTTAAACCCATGGCCCCATAAACCCATGCCCATATGACTGCGCACCTCCACAAACTCTCACCGTCGTAACCTCAGCGATTCATCTCCGTCACCCCGATCCAACGGTCCTCTATCGTGCCTGACGAAAACCCGCGCGATCAAATCCACATCGTTTGATCATCTCTGCTGCAATTAGACGGCGTACGCTCTCCCTGCACCCGCAAACTAATGGCACAATAACAGGCGATGGAGGGTGTTTTTCCCCTACCCTCCACTACCACGCATCGCACACTGAGTGGGATTGCGTGCCATCGTCGTTTACCGCCCATCCCCCCAACGCCAGTGCAAGAAATATCACTTATCGCCCGTCCTCCGTCCTCGCTCATTAACCTTCGCGCATTTCCGCCATCCGACGACCGTTGGATTTGTCCACTTGAGATCCAACGGCCCATGATCATCCCACTCTCGCCTCCTCCAATATCCCTGTTGACTCATCTCCACCATCTAGCCGCCTGATCCGATGACCGATATTACTCCTTCATCCAACTATTCCACCCGCTATGCAGTCCACGTACCTTGATTCTTTCGAGCACCCGAAGGACAAAGGTGACCAGTCTTCAGTACTATTTGCATTTTCTCCTCAACCACCATATTTAACCAATAGTATGGTCGAGGAGGAAAAGGACGAAGCACGAATAGATAACTACATTTAACAGTTATGGGTCTTCATTGATACCAGCACTCCAGCTACCCGAGAGGATAGCAGAGCACCTGAGAAGATCAGATACATCCACTACGGCAAGTAAACACAGTCAGAAGCTCCATCAGGCAACTAAATGTGGGTGGTGGTCAATTATGACCCCTCCTTACTAGAATGGCCAAGCGCTTTTGTAATGAAACTCTATATATACCGAGAAACAAGATGTAATTAGGGTTGATGGTTGATGTTTTGATGTAAGGTTCAACTTCTGGAGACTATAACTATTTTGACACCTATAGCATCTCGTCTTCATTTTCAGCTAATACAAGCTTCTTTTGCTATTAATTGCTCACTTTTCATGTATCTTCTTTTCCAAGTTGTTCTTGGTATGCTGTATTTCTGAGCTATTGATGTTTAGCATTAGAGAAGTTGTCATCCTATCTCTGTGTTAAATTCTTGTATGTATCAGTGAATGAGTTATTCAGGTTTCTTCTCACCTAATGCCAGAGAGCTGTCATCCTATTTGTGTATTAGGGAATTAGATTTACAGACTTCTTTTACTGGTTGCAGTTGGCCATGACATGGTCTTGTGCATCTGCTGGTGGGGTCAGTATTCTTCATATTCACCCAATCCTTAAACTGTGAGTAATTGGTGGTATAAAGCCTTGTAGTCTGGGGGTGTTCACGCATGTCTAGGGTTAGGCAAGGTAGAAGTGGTTATCTGGCTTGAACAAGCATCACTCCTTCCATTCATCCATTTGCAATAATAAGTTGAATTTATATGTTCCCGAGCATCTTCGAGCTACAACCTAGGAGAGTTTCTTGGGGTGATAACAATGCTACAATTAAGGAAAATGAAAAATTGAAACAAATAATGGTGGGGGTCCAAGTGGAATTGGAAGGTGGCCACCAATATCCACCTAGATCATTCCTCCCCCATTAGGAAGTAGTGGTCCCCATTGCGTTGAGTTGCTCCATGAGATGAGGAAACTTTTGTTGAACTTGGTGCCTGGTGAGCCACTTCCCCTAGTGAAGGAGTTGGCCTGCTTTGACAACTTGATACAATTGGATCTTCTACTGGGGAGTGTGCTTGTTTTGCGTGTCCATGTTCCTATCAGTTGCAGATTCTTCCATGCAATCTAGATTTAACTCTTTTGGTATGAGTTGGATTGCAAAGTCAGATTTTTCAGGTAATGGTGGAAAGTATGGCCAAAGGCGGTTCACACTGAACATTAGGTGCAGGCCAAGGAATGGGGGAATACTGAGCTCAAATGAATTATCTCCCACAACCTTGGTAATGGTGTAAAGACCATATTTGAGTGGTTTGAGTTTCTCATAGGCTCTGGTAAGGTGTTCCTTTTGCAAATGCAACCAAACTTTGTCACCCACCTGAAACTTGTGTGGCACTCGATGTTGATCATATTGTTGCACATACTTGGAATTTGATTTCTCGAGAATGTCGTTGACCTGCTGCCGAATATGTTGGATGTGCTTAATGAATTTGCTTGCCTAATATATTATAGACTGGACACGAGCTGATTCTTCCTGAGTAGCTACAAATGGCATGGCCACATGAATGGGACATAGTGGTTGGAATCCCAACCCCACCTAGAAAGCGTTGCGGCCAGTCGATCTGTGGGGAGCCCGATTATAGCTATGTTGAACATATGGGAGGCTCTCATCCCATGTGCATGGATGCTTTGAGTTGTACATGTGCAAAATGGGTACAATCATCTTGTTCACAACCTCTGTCTGGCCATCAATTTGGGGATGGAAAGTTGTGGACTTTGTGAGTTTGGTGTCCAGCATCGACCAGAGACTGGACCATAATTTTCTGAGGAAACTGTTGTCCTGATCTGAGATGATAGACTGTGGGATCCCAAAGTGTACCCACACTCATTCAAAGAAGATTTTAGCAATGGCTTCGATTGTGATATTCTTTTTGCAGGCCGCCATCATGGCCATTTTCGAGAACCTATCGACGACCACAAAAACACATTCATTTCCATGCTTGGTATAAGGAAGGTCCAACATGTAATCCATGGATATGGATTCCCAAGGTCAAATAGGGGTAGGAAACATAGTATAGAGGCCTTTCTTCTTGATGGTTGGTTTGGAAATGTCGCAGGCAGTGCAGGATCTTATGTACTTCCCGACATCCTGTCGAAGATTTGACCAATAGAAATACTTCTGTAGTACTGCCATCATTTTCTCAACCCCAAAATGCCTAGTAGCCCAACTATAGTGTGCTTCCCAAATCAAATTAGCACGCTCGCTTCAAGGAACACAAAGGTAACCGAGGTGGCATAACAGGGCATCATGGAGGTGAAAATCTGGAACATGTTGACCCTCCAAGAGTATCTGGTATGTGTGGTTGAATTCTGGGTCATTTTTGTAGAGAAGTGGCCAATCAGAAGTCTCGTGCCCACAAGAGTTGAGCACGGTGGTTAACGCTATGATCAGTGGTCGACTGAGGTAATATGCTACATTATTGGTGCTTCCCTTCTTATACTTGATATTCAAATGGAACTATTGCAGGTATGTGGACCACTTCTGATGGCGATCATTTTTCAACTTCCCTTGCATCTGTATGAACTACAGGGTTCGATGGTCTGTCTGGAGGATTGTTTCCTTCCCCAAAATGTAATTATTCCATTGTCAGCAGGCCTGCACAATGGAATACATCTCTTTGTCATAAGTGGGATACTTCCAGACTATGTCTGAAAGTGTCTCACTATGATATGCCACTAGATGCCCGTGTTGAGTAAGGACTTCCCCAATAGCATAGTCAGAGGCATCTGTCTTGATCTCAAATGGTTGTTGCAAGTCTAGTAATGCGGGCACTAGTGCCTAGAAGAGGTGATGTTTGAACTCTTTGAATGCCTTTTGTTGAGAACCAGACCAAAATAATTTTGCTTTTGCTCCTCGCTTGGTGACTTGACTCAAGGTTCAAGTGATATGAGAAAATCCCAAAACGAACCTACGGTAGAAATTGGCAAGACCCAGAAAGTTGTGGAGCTTTATCAGAGTGGTTGGGGATGGCCAATCCAAAATGACTTGAATCTTAGTTGGATCCGCATGCACCCCCATTCATCAATAATGTATCCATAATACTAAACTTGGGTCATGCCAAAAGTTAATTTCTCCAAATTGGCACATAGCTGGTGTGATCATTATTCTCCATATTCACCCAATCCTTAAACTATGAGTAATTGGTGGTATAAAGCCTTGTAGTCTCGGGGTGTTCACGCATGTATGGGGTTAGGCAAGGTAGAAGTGGTTATCTAGATTTAACAAGCATCACTCCTTCCATTCATCCATTTGTAACAATAAGTTGAATTTATATGTTCTCGAGCATCTTTGAGCTACAACCTAGGAGAGTTTCTTGGGGTGATAACATTAATTTGCGCCATTGCCGGGGAAAGGAGATTGTAGCGCAGCTTCCCTGGGAGAACGACACAACTCCAGCATTGATGATAGACAAATTCTAGACACATTTCTGGTTGTAATCATCTATCTGGCGACTCTGCTGGAGAACCAACCTTTGGCGACTCCACATTACAGTTCTAGCTCAGTTTGTGAGACATACTCAGAGAAATCCTCATAAAGCACCAGTTGATCCAGTGCCTAACCCTGAGAAGATTGTCAAGCAGAGTAAAACATCATAGAAAGGAGCATTAGGATCAGGTAAGCCCAAAAAATCTTATGTATCTCTGCAAGAGAGGATTATAGTTGACCATATATAGTTTGAAGATCTAGAGCCTATCATTGCTAGTGAGGAAATGCCCTCAGATATTCATAAAGCTCCTCATTCATCTAGTTCCCCTTTGGATCTTAGTCCAAAGAAAGCCTCCCGTATAGTGCATCATACTACTTTGTTCCTGTCATCTATTTCACTGCTCCCTACCAATCAACCTGCCAGTACCCTTTCACCTACCCCAGTCATGGCAGGCCAACAAACACCCACAAAGATGGAAAGAATCATAGTTGCTAGGTATGGACCCCTGGTCTTGCCTATTCCTTTGAATGCCATGCCTGCAAGAGAATACCATAAATGCATGCCCATGTTCACTGGTACAGAGGGAGTAACAGCTAAAGAACACCTTGAGTCTTTTTATAGTTACGCTGATAACCTAGACATCAGTGAAGATGATGTGTGGATGAGAGTGTTTGTTCAGAGCCTTGATGGGGAGGCTAGAAAGTGGTTCACAGAATTGACCCCTAGGTTTATAGCAGACATTGAAGCCTTAGATTATGTATTTTTGAAGCATTGGGGAGATAAGAAAGACCTGTTATACTATCATACTAAGTTTGGTAACCTGAAGAGGGAAAATGGGGAATCATTGCCTGATTTTAATAAAAGATTCAATCATATGTATAGTAAGATACCAGCTGAAGTAAAGCCTACCCCCACCTCTGCCAAAATCACATATGCCAATGCTTTTGACTCTAGTTTCTGCCTACTTTTAAGAGAAAGAAGATGTGCCACTCTAGCTGAAATGCAAGATGCAGCCCTAGAGGTAGAATCTAATATCATGGCTGCAGAAAAGCTCAAAAGTCATGCTAATAGAAGGAGGCATAGAGGTGAGGCTTCTTCCTCCTCTGCTTCATCTTCAGAACCTAAATTAGACAAAATGACTAAAATGATAGAGTCATTGGTTGCTAAAATATCTAAGCTGAAGGTTGAGTAGAGCTCTGGAAAAGCAAGGTTTCCAAACACATTCACTCCAAGAAATCCAAATCCATTCAGAAGAGCAAATGAACAATTGCAGATCATTCAGAGGGGTAAAGAGGCAAACAAAGAACAAAAGGTTAAGGCTCCTTTTCAGAATGTAGTCATGGAGGAGGAGCAGTTTGAAGAAGAGGATGAAATTCATTGTAGGGAAGATAAAGGTAGTGCTACCTTTTTGACATTGGTTGCCTATGAAGAATCATTACTACAGGACCAAACCAGTCAAGAGTGGGACAGAGGGGTTGTTCTGCAGACTGGTGAGCAGCAAAGATATAATTTGAGGTCAAGAACAAGCAATGTGAAGTAGAATCATGTCCAAAGAGTTGTTGTCCCAACTGAGCAACATAATATCAAACCGAAGAAGCCAGCAGCTGAGCCAGTCATCCTCAAAGCACCAACTCAAGAGGTAAGAGGTCCTGACAAGTCCCCTTCCCCTTTTAGCTTTGAATCAGAAGTTCAGAAGCTAAAAATATATGTGCCTCTGATAGAAATTGCAAAGAGTGGAGTGTTTAGAAAGCTCATCCTTGATGCCCTTGAGTTAAAAGCCTCACAAGCCTCTCATGACCATGTAAATTTGCAAGATGATAAGCATGAAGTTGTGCTTAACCCAATGACTGAACCTGCTGATTATAGCTCCCCATCATTCTATGTCTTCTTGACCATTCATGACAAAACCCTCCATAACTGCCTGCTAGACACAGGGGCTAGCCACAATCTAATGCCTAAAGTTGTCATGGAAGAGTTAGGCCTTGATATCATCAGACCATATCATGATTTATTCTCATTTGATTCAAGGAAGGTAAAATGCCTAGGATTAATCAAAAACCTAGCCATTACCCTAACTCAACTACCCATGAAGAGCATGATGATGGATATTTTGGTAGCAGATGTCACTCCTAAGTTTGGCATGCTACTGTCCAAAGGATGGATTAAGAGACTAGGTGGGACATTACAGAATGATTTATCTTATGCCACTATCCCAGTTTTTGGAGTGGAAAGCAGAGATTGTAGAGAGAAGCACAGCTGGCCTACATCATTAGTGATGAGAAGAATCCTTCTAATCATCCCATTTATTCTATGGACACCGATTTTGGAGAATGTATCCTCCAAATTGAAGAATCCCATAAGGCCTCATTACAACTCAAGAAACCAATGGTTCAGGCCGAGGTAGAGTAAGGAAGTCAAGTTTGGGAAATGTTCTTTGATGGAGCATGTTCAACGGAAACTGCAGGAGCAGGGGTGGTGCTGATATCTCCAAAACAAGAAAGCATACATCTATCTTTTAAGCTGGCATTTCAAGTCACCAACAATATAGCAGAGTATGAGGCTCTGATATTGGGCCTTAACACAGCTAAAGACAGAGAAATCAGAAACATAAAAGTGTTTGGAGATGCTGATCTTATCATTCAACAAGTGAACAAAACTTTTCAAGCAAAGCACCCAAGGCTGAAAGCATATAGAGATGAGGTATGGAGACTCAAAGATTCTTTTGATAATTTTTGTATCTCATACATCCCTAGAGTCAGAAATCAGCTTGTTGATTCTCTTGATATGTCTGCTAGCATGTTTATCCCTCCCATGCCTCCCAAACTAGTTTATGAAGTTCAATTGAAATATAGACCATCTTGCTTGATAATGTCCAGCATTGGAAAGTTTTTGAAGATGATAATGAAATGAATAGGTTTCTGCAAATCATTGATGAATTCTCTGAAATGAAAATTTATCAAGAGAATTAAGACTTGGAAGAAAGTCCCAAGCCCCAGCTTAGAAACAAAATTGGCAAAAATGGCATTGTTCAACTACCCAGCAATTACATACGTAAAGGACTAGTGCCTCTAGAGAAGTTGTTTGACCAGAATGATGTAACTCATAAGGCTGCCCAAAAACAATACCAATCTAGAACATAGGGAGTCCAGATCATCCAAGATATCTAAATCTATCCACCCATCTATCTGTTGCCCAATGTTTTGAGTATTTGCAATTTAATGAAGCAATTTGCTGATGTCTTTTTCTGGGAGTATAGTGACCTGAAAACATATGACTAAAAGATCATCCAGCATAAAATCCCCTTGGAGAAAGACACCATCCCTTTAAAACAAAAGCTGAGACCAATAAATCCTTTTCTCCTGCCGTTGATTGAAAAATAAATTAAGAAATTATTGGCTTCCAAAATCATAGTTCCTCTCAGATATTCAAAGTGGGTAGCCAATTTGGTTGTGGTGAGGAAGAAAAGTGGAGAAATCAGGCTCTGCATTGGTTTCAGAAACTTAAACAAATGCTCTAAGAAAGACAACTATCCCTTGCCCAAGATGGAGCATTTGCTGCAGAAAGTCTTAGGAGCTAAAGTGATGTCTTTCCTGGATGGTTTTTCAGGGTATAACCAGGTTGTTGTACATCCAGGTGACCAAGAGAAGACTGCATTCACCACTCCTTGGGGCACTTTTATGTATTCCAAGATGCCTTTTGGGTTGATGAATGTTGGAGAAGAAGAAACAACTGAAGAAACAAAAGAAACAGTTGAACCAAGGCAGAATCAGTCTGTGCCAGAAAATATAGCTTCTTGTGAATGGTACTCTGCAATAGCTCAATTCTTGCTGAAGCTAGAAGTTCGTCCAAGCCTTAGTTCAAGCCAAGCCAGAACTATCAAGCTCAGGGCAGCTAAATATTGTATTCATGAAAATTAGCTCTACTGGAGAGACCCCTTTGGAATTATTTTGAGGTGTCGGGACAAAGAACAATCCATGGAAGTGATGCAACGGTTTCGTTCCAGCATGTGTGGAGGACATTATTATTGGAAAACTACATCCCATAAGATCCTCAAAGCTTGGTACTATTGGCCCACCTTATTTTCTAATGTCTTTTCATTTGTTAAATCGTGTGATAGGTGCCAAATATTTGAGGACAAGTAGAAATTGAAGTCCCTGCCCTTAAAACCCATACATACTAGTGGCCCTTTTCAGCAGTGGGGCCTAGATTTCATTGGAGAAATCCATCCACATTCCAGTGGCTAGCACAGATGGATTTTATTATCCATAGATTATTTCACTAAATGGATTGAAGCCATCCCTACCAGAAAGGCTAATCATCCTGTGGTCATGAAGTTCTGAGAATATCATCACCAGATTTGGTTGTCCACATAAATTAGTCACAGAAAATGCAGAAGCGTTCAGGGCAAGAGAATTGGTGGACATGTGTGACTCAATGGGCATTAAGCTGGTTCATTCCACCTCATACTACCCTCAAGGCAATGGTCTAGTAGAATCTTCCAGAAAAATCGTGATAAGGATAGTTAAAAAGTTGTTGGAAGACAACAAAAAGAATTGGGACTCTAAGCTCAAGCATGCACTGTGGGCTGACAGAGTAACCACCAAGAAATCCATAGGGAATTCTCCATTCAAGCTGGTATATGGCACTGAGGCTATATTCCCAATTTAGTTAACCCTCCCTGTGGTGATGTTCTTGCAAGGAAAGCAGGATAAGGAAGAGGCCATGGCAAAAGGAATCACTGATTTAGCAGAGATACATCAAATCAGAGAACAACTGGTTGAAAGGTCAGCAGTGCATCAAAAGAGAATCAAGGAAGCTTTTGACACGAGGGCAAAGATAGATAATTTTCAGGTTGGAGACTTGGTTCTTAAGTGGGATGCACTAAAAGAGAAGAAAGGCAACCATGGGAAGTTTGATGCTTTATGGACAGGGCCTTTTATCATTTCTCAGATCCAAGGGAACAATACTTTCATGCTGCAAAGCATGAAGGGAGAGGCAGTTTTTGATGGCCCAGTTAATGGGTGTTTTCTGAAAATTTATGTTATTTAAGGTCTTTTGGCCTTAAAGTTGTAAATATGTTGTTTTATTAGTTTAGATGTAAGATTGATTAGACTCCATGCCCAATGGAACACTAGGAAATTTTACTCATTTAATTTTGACAGGCAAGGAATTGGTCTGTAGTTCTTGAGACCTCATAGGGAGGATCTCATCCCTAGAAGGAGCCAATATTAGCCCTGCAATAGAACATGGATTCTATGGAAGCTGGAGGCAAACTCGGTCTTGGGTTATGCTCAAAGGAGACTCATACCGGTTATCCTCGCCTTCTCGTTTAACTCTCTCACCCTCCCTTCATCCCCATTTCCTATGCTTTTTGTTAAAAAACAAATACAAAACCATCATTCTTAAGCCCTGAGCGCTTAAACCCATGCCCCCATAAACCCGTGCCCATATGACTGCGCGCCTCCACAAACTCTCACTGTCGTAACCTCAGCCATTGATCTCCATCACCCCGATCCAACGGTCCTCTGTCGTGCCTGACGAAAGCCCACGCAATCAAACCCCCACCATCCAATCATCTCTGCCGCGATCAGACGGCGTTTGCTCTCCCCGCACCCACAAACCGACGACACGATAATGGGCAATGGAGGGTGCTTTTCCCCTCCACTCCACTACCACACATCGCACACTGAGTTGGATTGCACACCATCGTCGTTTACCGCCCATCCCCCCAATGTCGGTGCGAGAAATACCACTTATCGCCCGTCCTCTGTCCCCGCTCGTTAACCTTCGCGCATTTCCACCATCTGACGATCGTTGGACCTGTCCGCTTGAGATCCAATGGCCCATGATCATCCCGCTCTCGCCTCCTCTGATATCCTTGTTGACTCATCTCCGTCGTCTATCCGCCTGATCCGATGACCGATATTACTCCTTCATCCAAATATTCCACCTGCTATGTAGTCCATGTACCTTGACTATTTTGAGCACCTGAAGGACAAAGGTGACCAGTTTTCAGTACTATTTTCATTTTCTCCTCAACCACCATATTTAACCAACAGTATGGTCGAGGAGGAAAAGGGCGAAGCACGAACAGATAGCTACATTTAATAGTTATGGGTCTTCATTGATACCAGCACTCCAGCTGCCCGAGAGGAAAACAGAGCACCTAAGAAGATCAGATACATCCACTACGGCAAGCAAACGCACTCAAAAGCTCCATCAGGCAACTAAATGCGGGTGGTGGTCAATTATGACCCCTCCTTACCTAAAATGGCCAAGCACCTTTGTAATGAAACTCTATATATACCCAGAAACAAGATGTAATCAGGGTCGATGGTTGATGTTTTGATGTAAGGTTCAACTTCTGGAGACTATAACTATTTTGACACCTGTAGCATCTTGTCTTCATTTTCAGCTAATATAAGCTTATTTTGCTGTTAATTGCTCACTTTTCATGTCTCTTCTTTTCCAAGTTGTTCCTGGTATGATGTATTTCCGAGCTCTTGATGTTTAGCATTAGAGAAGCTGTCATTCTATCTTTGTGTTAAAGTCTTGTATGTATCAGTGAATGAGCTATTCAGGTTTCTTCTCACCTAATGCACGAGAGATGTCATCCTGTCTACGTATTAGGGAAATAGATTTGCATACTTCTTTTACTGGTTGCAGCTGGCCATCACATGGTCTTGTGCATCTACTAGTGTGGTCAGTATTATCCATATTCACCCAATCCTTATACTATGAGTAATTGGTGGTATAAAGCTTTGTAGTCTGGCGGTGTTCACGCATGTCTAGGGTGTAGATGTGGTTATCTGGCTTGAACAAGCATCACTCCTTCCATTCATCCATTTGCAATAATAAGTTGAATTTATATGTTCCAGAGCATCTCCGAGCTACAACCTAGGAGAGTTTCTTGGGGTGATAACAGTGCTACAATTAAGGAAACTGAAAAATTGAAACAAATAATGGTGGGGGTCCAAGTGGAATTGGCAGGTGGCCACCAATATCCACCTAGATCATTCCTCCCCGCTTAGGAAGCAATGGTCCCCATTGCGTTGAGTTCCTCCATGAGATGAGGAAAATTTTGTTGAACTTGGTGCCTGGTGAGCCACTTGCCCTAGTGAAGGAGTGGGCCTGCTCTGACAACTCGATACAGTTGGATCTTCTACTGGGGAGTGTGCTTGACCTACGTGTCCATGTTCCTATCAGTTACAGATTCTTCCATGCAATCTGGATTTAATTCTTTTGGTATGAGTTGGATTGCAATGTTGGATTTGTCTAGTAATGGTGGAAAGTATGGCCAAAGGCGGTTCACACTGAACATTGGGTGCAGGCCAAGGAATGGGGGAATACTGAGCTCAAATGAATTATCTCCCACAACCTTGATAATGGTGTAAAGACCATATCGGAGTGGTTTGAGTTTCTCATAGGCTCCGGTAAGGTGTTCCTTTTGCAAATGCAACCAAACTTTGTCACCCACCTGAAACTTGTGTGGCACTCGATGTTGATCATATAGTTGCACATACTTGGAATTTGATTTCTCGAGAATGTCGTTGACCTGTTGGTGAATATGTCAGATTTGCTTAATGAAGTTGTTTGCTTAATGTATTTTGGACTGGACACGAGCCGATTCTTCCTGAGTAGCTACAAATGGCATGGCCACATCAATGGGACATAGTGGCTGGAATCCCATGCCCACCTAAAAAGCGTTGCGGCCAGTTGATCTGTGGAGAGCCCGTTATAGCTATGTTGAACATAGGGGAGTCTCTCATCCCATGTGCGTGGATGCTTTGAGTTGTACATGTGAAAAATGTGTACGATCATCTTGTTCACAACCTCTGTCTAGCCATCAATTTGGGGATGGAAGGTCGTGGACTTTGTGAGTTTTGTGTCCAGCATCGACCAGAGACTGGACCATAATTTTCTGAGGAAACTGTTGTCCTGATCTGAGATGATAGACTGTGGGATCCCAAAGTGTACCCACACTCGTTCAAAGAAGATTTTAGCAATGGCTTCGATTGTGATATTCTTTTTGCAGGGCGCCATCATGGCCATTTTCGAGAACCTATCGATGACCACAAAAACACAGTCATTTCCATTCTTAGTATAAGGAAGGTCCAACATGTAATCCATGGAGATGGATTCCCAAGGTCAACTAGGGGTAGGCAACAGAGTGTAGAGGCCTTGCTTCTTGATGGTTATTTTGGCAATGGCGTAGGCAGTGCAGGATCTGATGTACTTCCCGACATCCTGTCGAAGATTCGACCAATAGAAATACTTCTGTAGTATTGCCACTGTTGTTTTGACCCTGAAATGCCTAGTAGCCCGACTATAGTGTGCTTCCCAAATCATATTAGGACACTCACTTCAAGGAACACAAAGCTGACCCAGGTGGCATAACAGGGCATCCTGGAGGTGAAAATCTAGAACATGTTGACCCTCCAAGAGTATCTGGTATGTGTGGTTGAATTCTCGGTCATTTTTGTAGAGAAGTGGCCAACCAGAAGTCTTGTGCCCACAAGAGTTGAGCACGATGGTTAACGCCATGATCGGTGGTCGACTGAGGCAATCCGCTACATTATTGGTGCTTCCCTTCTTATACTTGATATTCAAATGGAACTGTTGCAGGTATGTGGACCACTTCTGATGGTGATCATTCTACAACTTCCCTTGCATCTGTATCAACTACAGGGGTCGGTGGTCTGTGTGGATGATCGTTTCCTTCCCCAAAATGTAATTCTTCCATTGTCAGCAGGCCTGCACAATGGAATACTTCTCTTTTTCATAAGTGGGATACTTCCAGACTATGTCTAAAAGTGTCTCACTATGATATGCCACTGGATGCTTGTGTTGAGTAAGGACTTCCCCAATAGCATAGTCAGAGGCATCTGTCTTGATCTCAAATGGTTGTTGCAAGTCTGGTAATGCAGGCACTAGTGCCTAGAAGAGGCAATGTTTGAACTCTTTGAATGCCTTCTGTTGAGATTCAGACCAAAATAATTTTGCTTTCACTCCTCCCTTGGTGAATTGACTCAAGGGTCAAGTGATATGACAAAATCTCAACACAAACGTACAGTAGAAATTGGCAAGACCCAGAAAGTTGTCGAGCTCTATCAGAGTGGTCGGGGATGGCCAATCCCAAATGACCTGGATCTTAGTTGGATTCGCATGCACCTCCATTCATCAATAATGTATCCATGATACTAAACTTGGGTCATGCCAAAAGTGAATTTCTCCAAATTGGCACATAGCTTGTGTTGCTGTAGTGTTTGGAGAACCTGTCGAATGTGGTGGAGGTTCTCTTCCCAACTCTGGCTAAAGATCAAGATGTTATCCATGTATACCACTAAAAACGAGTTGATGATTGTCCGCAAGATGTCATCCATCAGCCTCATGAAGGTTATAGGAGAATTCGTCAACTCGAAAGGCATAACGAACCATTTGAAAAGGCCTTCCTTGGCTTGAAGGCAGTCTTCCACACATCGAAGGTTTCGATTGGTACCTGGTGATATGCTGACTTCAAGTCGATCTTGCTTAAATATTTTGCCCCTTCAGTTGGTCCAGAATGTCATCAATCTGTGGGATGGAGTACCTATTGCAGACAGTGATCTTGTTCAGCGCCCAATAGTCAATACAGAGTCTCCAAGGCCCATCCTTCTTTTGTACCAACACAATCGGGCTCCCGCAGGGCGATGAACTCGATCGGATGTGACCTTTTTGGAGTAGCTCCTGAATCCGCCTCTTGATTTCGTCATTCTTCATAATGAAGCACTGATAGATTGGTCCATTGGGCAGTGGCTTACCTGGGGTCAGATCGATGGAGTGCTTGACCTAGCAGTGCAGAGGAACCCCTACGGGGGAGGTGAAGATGTCCTCGTACTCCTCCACGACCTTGTCCATCTATAGTTTTCATGTGGAGGGGCCTTTTCTAGAGGTAGTGGCCACCATCATCTACTTTCCCTAAGGGCATATCATAAGGAAAACAAATTTCCTGGTTTTGGAAATGAGCTTACTCCATTGTTTTGCAGTAACCAAAGAGATGGCGGTAGGCGGTGCCACCTCCAGTATCCTGTACAACTTATTTCCCAAATTAACAATAACAACATGAGGTCTTGATTCATACACAGCATGTTGCTTCCAAAAGTATGGTTGGTCTAATAATACATCACAAACATCAAGGGGAGCAACGTCACGTAGTACCTCATCCATCAAGGGCTTGATGTTGTATGGAAGGCAACACTGTTGGCTCACGCAAAGATCCCGTCCTTGGTGAAGCCACCCGATGGTGTACGGTTGGGGATATGCTATGGTCAGTAAGCCTAGTTGCTTCATGACCTGTGCTAAAATTTAGTTCTTTTGTCTCCCACTGTTGATAACGAACTGTAGCGGAGAACTCTTTACCCACATCTGGGAGTGGAAGAGGCGTTCCTCCTCCTCTAGATCTTTGGGTTCCTCCTTCTGGATCTTTATCCTGGCAATGGTGGTGTTGGGCTCTGCATCGATAATTTGCTTCCCTTTGTCATTACCCTTGTCATGTTCTGAATAGGAGTCAGAACCTGCATCTGATTCCAAAGCCTTTAGCTCGGCCACCAATGACTGCTTGGCCCGACACTCGTATTGTGATTGGAGCTCTTATGGAACTCACACCACTTTCCCGTGTCCTTCTCCGGCTTCACGATGTTGTTCTTTGCTTGCGACTTTGGCGGATTGTCTTGGCCCACCCCACCTTTTTATATACATATTTGGGCACTGCAACCCCAATCACATATGTCCATAAACCAAGGGCTTTCGATTCCCTAAAAGTGTTGTTTCATGCCCTAAAGGAACAAGGTCAGCTGATTACATCATCTCCCAAAAGTTCTCCACAAAAAACTGCTTAGAACTAGTCAAAACTGGACCATACAGAGTGCCCAGTGCTATGGGTGCGATGCATCTCACCTACTCAGTGTAAAAAGTGTGATGCATACTGGAAAGCCCTTTTGTAGGGTGCGATGGGCGAGAGTAGACAAATGGCAGAGACAGTTTGCAAGGTGGATGATCATGGAATCTTCCAGAAACTTCCCCTGTGACGCTTACCTCTCAGAATTCGCCCAGGGATGAGTAAGAGAACATCAATCTCCAAGTGGAATCAAGGACTAATAGAGAGAAGACACTAATCAAAATCCCAGAAGCTGACTTACCCTCCTACAATCATCTATATATGGATCCCTCATCCCAGAGATCCAAAGGCTGGAATCTTGTATCTTGTAAGGAAGTGTTGTTGGTTTCCTGGTGGAATATCATAGTGTTGGGTGATATAAGTTTTTCATGAGGTGAAGAAGGGATTTCATGCTGACAGGATGACACTGGGTCAGATCAATGGGTTGTAATCCTCTCTTCTAATTTCTATATGAATAAAGCTATTCAAGTTTTCCTCCACAGTCTTGTATGTTTGCTAATATATGCATGTATGTGGTCAATATATATTTGTTCCTATATTGTTTACGATTGTAGATCTCTGCACTTTGAAGGTATTATACTGCTTTGACTTTACAGGTACTCTTTGAAGCAGAGTGGTCAAGGGAGGAGCGGAAAAGATCTATCAAAGGGGAGAAGGAACAAGCAGAGAACCAAGCAAAAGATCGAGGTTGGTATTCTTTGCTCCTCTCCTATCTACTTCTCGTAAAGGAAAGCGAAAGTAACTTTAATCTGTTTGTTTCCAAGATAGCTACCTGTCTTAGTGGGACTAGCAGCTCTGCATAAACACTAGATTTCCCGATAACAAAATGGCGACTCCACTGGGTACCGAATAGCTTGTTTGCTTGTCTATATTTGTTTGCTTTATAAACTTATAGATGAATCCTAAAGTCAAGCCATCTAGCCTTCGAACTGCATTTTCTATGCAAGTGCAAAGTAGATCAATGCTGCTTCAGTCTATCTCCGGGTTTTGTTTATAAACTGAACAATTGATTTGCAAACATCCTAATTGCCCTGGTGGTGGCTCCAGTAGCCTCATTAGATCAGCTCCTTTGATTTTCATTTACTGACTATTATTTGCTCGGCTTAAATCCCTGAACTGAGCTGCAAACTGTGACCAAGAACCCAGTTGAAGTCTCGTCCCTGGACCATTTCACCTTCTCTTCTTGGGAATCTGGATGCATCGCACCTCCCGTGTGCAGTAGGTGAGATGCATCGCTCTTTCCATGTGTTACAAGTGTGATGATCAGATTAGACCTCCTTTGCTCCCAGATTTTGGTTTTTGTTCACTCTCTTCAGCTTTATTCAGGAGTTTTGTTGTTTGTGATTAGTATACCTCTGTGGAAACTCCCTTCCTTTGCATGATTCAGCCTCCATAATACAAGGAACTGTAAATGTTTTTTATGTATTGTTCGCCATTTACGGTCCTCTTTTACAAAGAAGTAGCATAATTAAGCTGTCGTCTTTTGATTCGAACGTGTCGCAAGTTTCGTTTTCAGTAAAAGAAAAGAATTCTATTGTTCTTCATGGTCGATTGCACTGTTACTCTTGTATTTGATTTGAATTAGTAGTTTTTCAAGTGTCGAAAGCAATTTTCAATTCAAAATCGCAAAGTGTCGTCATTATCTTCCTTTCGTCTTTTGAAGAGAAAATTGTTAGTACTATTGCTTGAAACGGTTTAGATTTGTACTTAGCATTATTTTTGTCATTCACACATTAAGAAAGTGAAAACAAATACATGCATGTGCATTTTCATTTAGACTGCTTGTTGATTTTGATTTAGGACAGTGCATCTAGTGTATGCTCTCTGCTCTTCGTTGAAAGAATTCTGCTTCTCTTTCCTTAGTAGCTAAGATTTTCATTGCAAAAAGAAGATTAAATTATTGTTTATCATCTTAGATTGCATTTTAGGAATTGTATATCTACATCATGTGGTGAACCTGAAAGGAAAACTTCTTAAGAAAGATCAACTGTAAAATAAATTCAATGAACATAAAAACGCTTTGGAACCTAATGTACAACATTTAGAAGTCTAGGCTAGAGACGTATTTCGGCGTCGTAAAGCCTGGTAACTATCGCTTTCATCGTAGGTTGGGTGATTCCTCCTCTTTGAGACGACAAGTTCCAGTACGGACTTGTGCTCCGAGGTATTGTCGATTATATATTGGGAGACCACAATAGGCTATATCCTTTATCCTTAGGAAGCCGTGTCTGCTGCCCTATCGATCGCAATGCACTGAAAACAACATTCGGGAAGATTGACTGCCGTACCATAAAAAGTATTCGCAGTTTTTCGATTGGTTTGGTAATTCCTCTGTCTAGATTTCCAGAGTAGTCTCCTTTTTTCCTTTTCGGACTCCTCAAAGGAAAAGGCCCATCTCAGCACTTGTCACTTTAGGCTCATTAAAAAACGAAGGCAACTAGAGTCATCTTTAGCTTTTTCTCGACTCTTAAAAATTGAAAAAGCAAGTTGTGTCAAAGCGTCTAAAATTTGTTTTAATCGGAATAACGCCATTGTTCCCTCGTTGGTCTTAGGTTGAGAAAAATGGAGTCCACCAACCAAGGATTTCCCCTTCAGGGAAATCCTAGTCCCTTCTCCTCTTGGGGAAATGTTGGTGCACCTCATATGGCCACATTGTCCCTCCCAGGACTGATAATCGGCTTGCCAATATGGCTCTTCTTGACCTCTGTCGTTCAAACCACTGTGATTCCTGAGCAATCAAATCAGCAACTAGATGATACTAGAGTTACCCCCAAACCTTCTGCTTCACTTGATTCTCCCTCCCCTCCTTCCTCTTCACTTGGTGAGGTTGGTAAAGCTAAAAACCAAGTAACTGAGAAGAAGAAGAAAGGGAAAGAGAAAAAGAAGAAGGAGCCAAAGGCAAAAAGGGGCAACCATGCATCATCTAGCGAAAATCCACACACCACACCGTCCAAACCTAAATCTCCATGTGTCATTTGCAAAGGAGACCACTATCATCGAGATTGTCCTTGCATCCCCTGGATCTTAAGGGACTGGTCTCCTCCCTTGCACAATCCGGTGTCATCAACCTCTGACGATCGAGTTGAAAGTACACCGTCAACTAGTGAAAACGAAGTCTATGGACAGGAAGGAAAATGGAATTTTCCTTGCAAACTTTGTGAAGGCAACCATGCCATCCACTGTTGTCCCTTCCTGGATGAAGCTAAAAGAGTCTTGGATAACCATCCTACTTCACCACTACGGCTTCCTCCTAGGTACAAGAAACTCTTGCCAAGTCCATCGCTAGTTGAGAATCCGACTGACACAACTTTATGGTCAGTAGAAGCATCTACCATTGAAGATAAACCATCTAAATCCATATCAGATGAAAGTCAAAAGGTTGAGGCGGCAGTCGACCTGGTCTTGTCTTCAGAAGGTCCATCTTCAGATGATACAGTCACCGAAGAGAATGAGAACGAAACCCTTCAAATTCTTTTCATAAACACAGACTCCGATGAACATGGGGGAAATCTACCCGTTCCTTTACCGCAGGAAGGAAGTTCGTCAGGGTCATATCCGACCGTTTATTTGGTCCCACCTCCGAGCAATCTAGTCGTTTCCTTCAATTGGAATCTACTAGGCAGACCTCATTTACTGTCTAATGTGCCATTCTGAATCATTGTTCAAACTTACAAAATGGTCATGGCCGGTACCATCATAGATGAAGGGGCTTCTATGAGTATCCTTTCCTCAACTGCTTAGAAAGCACTTGGTTCGCCATCGCTTATGCCTGAGATGCGAAATCTAACAGGCTTCGACAAAAGAACCAGTCGACCGTTAGGGATCCTTCCGAGTTTGCCTATAACTTTGAGAGGGAAAACCATGTATCTGAATGTAATGGTAGTCTGAGGACCTTTAGATTATAATCTACTCCTTGGGCATGACTATATTTATAGCTTAGGAGTCATTGTCTCCTCACTCTTTTGAGTAATCTGTTTTCTGCATGAAGGGCGAGTGGTCCAGCTTATAGACCAGCTTTCATTTCCCAGCTCACACATGGCTAATAGTCAAATGCTATCCCTAACTGGTCTTTTCACGTAAGGAATGTCTCATCAATCTCTAGTCTGTCCACCTGAAGAACGCGAGTAATTCGGTGGCCATGACTGAAACCCAAGTGGCATGCACCGTGGTCTGCCTCAGCAAGAAAACTTCAGGTATAGGGTAGGTTTCCGCGTGGGAATATGACTAGTCCGACACGCCCATCTATGTAGGAAAATGGGGTTAGACCAGAATAAGATACCTCTGTCAGAAGGTAGGCCTTTCCTGATAGAACAAATGTTTTGTCTGCAAATTGAAGGGTAACCTGGAAACTCTACTTCGCTATACCTGGGGGCATGCAAACCTTTTTGCATGAAAGTGAAGAGTGACCTTTTATTTTCTTAGTTTGTGGTTCTAACCCTTTAAACTTGTAGGATTGGTCATTCCTGGCTTACGTAAAGAAAGGATCATTGAACCTATCGATGAGACCTCCTTATTATATCACTGGCACGAGCAGTTTTTATGCGAAGTTCAAGCTCGTTAAAAATTAAACCTAAGCAATGAGCAAATCTTCCCCCAGAGTTTAAGCTAACTAAAAAATGAACCAACCTACAGTAAATAACCATTGTGAATGCATTATAATTAGCTTTTAAGCCCTCTTCATGTACTTTCCATCACCTCCACTCTGTTTAGTTGATCATACGCCTCCATTTGATAGTTTACCCTTTTGAGGAACATCTGTGAAGAGTGATTCTATTAGCCATCCTTGTGACGCTGTCGTGATTGGAAAATTCCAAGCCTTACCTAGAATTAGCGTCTACTTGAAAATATCACTCGTTCCTCAAAGACGAGTCTCCCTTAAGTTCTTTTCAACTGACTTGTAAAATATGAAAATATTGTCGAACACTTGGCCTCTCCAGCTCGTTAAAGCTATCAGGAGTACTATCCATCCTCTAGATTTTAATCTTTTTGGACCTGAGGGATTATTACACAAAACGTTCGAGCGCTTGTCTTGTTCAGCTCGTTAAAACTATCGAAAATTCATCCCTTTCGTATTATTTTATACTTTTTCGGACTTAAGGGATTATATGATGAAAAAGGATTACTAGAGTTTCCTTTCCATCCCTTTTCAGACTCTCTAAAATTGAAAAAGGATCGATTTGTCTTTGTCGTTAAACTTGTTAAAACCAATAGCGACAAACTTGTCCATAGAGACGAGAACGAGTTTCACTATCGCTAGGCTCGTTAAAACATAGCGACGGGTTTGCCCGAAGGGAAAATTATAGAACAAGCATATGTTATCCTCCTCAAGCTTGAAAAAAATAAATAGCTACTGGTCAGCAATGACTGGGGAAAAATTGGGAAGAAAACTTGAAGAAACTTTATTGGTAGCAAGTTGCTCTTGAACATGACACTTTCACTCCATCACCATGATTGAGTCAGCTTGGGTTATTTTGTTCACCAGTCATATTACCATTGGTCCACCATACCATCCATCTTTGGGGTTAACGCTACCAATCCATTTCAGTGTCGCTGATATGTTCAAGATAAGTCGATCAGAGAATTCACCAACCCATCTTGTGTCTCATCCATTGCAATACCTTCACGCTTCAATTCTTCATGACCACCACCCTAGACTCTGTGTCACCAGATCGTTTCACCTCCACAAAATCATTTTCTCCGTTCCGTGTCGTAGATGTGGGATTCATTAAGGCCCTCCTATGACGAGTTACTTCTTGTCGATGACAACTCATTATCCAAGAAGTCAACCAAGGAACAACCCTTTCAGTACTTTGAAGCTTGCATGCCTTAATGCCAAGTTTCTCACTTCCGGTGACAGGTTTACATCAATGGCCTTCGATCGAAAGATTTTGCGTGGTGTTCGACGCCAAGTCCCTTTTTCACACCATGCGAATTGTACTGTAGTACCTTGAGAGTCATCATCATTATCGGTGATTCCTCTCGCGCCTGTTAACAGCTTACATCATTGGCTGGTAATCAAGCGATGTCTTTCCATGTTCAATTCCAGAACATTTTTCACATGGATCGACTTGTACTTCAGGTGAAGATTGGACGGGTTTGAAGACCCCAAATCTAGTTTCATCCATCCGAGCTGCGATATATTCAGGAAAGTAAAGACATCAAATGTACATCATTGCTGCACATATAATCATCTGAATCAAAGGATGATGGCTCTACCAGAATCATCAGTCTGCCACACTGACGGTTGTCTGTCCTTTGTACATGAAAATGAACTTATAAAGCTAAGCATGGGAATGCCTGCCTCAGCTAGATCATGAAAATGTTATGAAGATAATGTATTTTATTGTTTCTTATTACAAGTCACCTTCAAGTTTGAAAGAACCTCGGATCCTCATGATAAAGCATTTCACCCGACATCAAAAGATTCTCAACCTCACGCTTTAGGGGGCAACTGTTATAGGCATATTTGGGCACTGCAACCCCAATCACATATGTCCATAAACCAAGGGCTTCTGATTCCCTAAAAGTGTTGTTTCATGCCCTAAAGGAAAAAGGTCAGCTGATTACATCATCTCCCAGAAGTTCTCCACAGAAAACTGCTCAGAACTGGTCAAAACTGGGCCATACAGAGTGCCCAGTGCTAAGGGTGTGATGCATCTCACCTTCTCAGTGTAAAACGTGCGATGCATACTGCAAATCCCTTCTGTATGGTGCGATGGGCGAGATTAGACAAATAGCAGAGACATTTTGCAAAGTGGATGATCATGGAATCTTCCATAAACTTCTCATGTGACACTTGCCTCTCTAAATTCGCCCAGGGATGAGTAAGAGAACATCAATCTCCAAGTGGAATCAAGGACTATCAGAGAGAAGACACTAATCAAAATCCCAGAAGCTAACTCACCCTCCTACAATCATCTATATGTGGATCCCTCATCCCAGAGATCCAAAGGCTGGAACCTTGTATCTTGTAAGGAAGTATTGTTGGTTTCCTGGTGGAATATCATAGTGTTGGGTGATCTAAGTTTTTCATGAGGTGAAGAAAGGCTTTCATGCTGGGAGGATGACGCTGGGTCAGATCAATGGGTTGTAAAGATCTCTTCTAATCTCTATATCAATAAAGCTATTCAAGTTTTCTTGCACATTCTTGTATGTTTGCAAATATATACATGTATGTGGTCAATATATATCTTGTCCTATATTGTTTACGATTGTATATCTCTGCACTTTGTAGGTATTATACTGCTTTGAGTTTACAGGTACTCTTTGAAGTAGAGTGGTCAAGGGAGGAGTGGTAAAGATCTGTCAAAGGGGAGAAGGAACAAGCAAAGAACCAAGCGAAAGATCGAGGTTGGTATTCTTTGCTCCTCTCCTATCTACTTCTCGTAAAGGAAAGCGAAAGTAACTTTATTATGTTTGCTTCTAAGATAGCTACCCATCTTAGTGGGACTAACAGCTCTGCATAGACACTAGATTTCCCGATAACACACCTTGGTTTTTTCCTTTGTTCTGCATTTTGGGGGCACCTTTCCCTTGCTTTGGATTCGCAGATTGAAAGTCTCACTTCTTTTATCAAGTTTCTGGTCAATCTTGATAACGTATTGATACGCCGTGTTGAGCGAGGATATGTCTCAGAACTACATCTTTTCCAAGAAGTACCTGTGTAGGCAGTCGCGGTATTTGAGTAGCAAATGCTGCTCAGTATCCTTCATACCCAACTTTGTGTGAAGGGTATGAAAAATATTGGTAAACTTCGGCACGTCTTGGTCCCTTCCCTGCCGCAGCATGGTCCACTTTATGTATTTATCCTCATAGCTTCCGACCGGGTAGTACTGCTCCTTGATGGAATCCTGAAATGAATTCCAAGTGGGTACAACTGAAAACAATGAGGTCGTACTTTCATACTTTTGCTCATAGTAGGTTTCCCACCATTCCTTGATGTGGGGGTGGCGTTGAGAAGAGCGAAAGTAATTTTTTCCCGTCTAGAAAAATCATGAAAAGAAAAATACCCTTCTAGCAGATTTAACCATTTATCTAGAGTGTCCGCATCTATCTGACCCTTAAATGTGGGAATGTCAAAGTTCACTTGTACCTTAATGGATGCGGCGCTTCCAGAGTAGCTACTGGAAGTAGATGTGTCACCCCTGGGTAGTCGTTAAAGGATCTGGGCAAAGTTGTCCATCATTGCATTCCTTTGTCACTCAAGGACCTCTTTGAGCAAGATTTTGATAGGATCTTCGGCCCCCTCATCTTTCTTTTCATCCACCATGGGAGGCCGTCGGGATTTTCGAGGTTGTTCTTCCAAAGGTTCGACCAATTCAATCCCTAACTCCTTATATCCTGACCTCATTGGGGACATGCAAAGAATAATAGAGAAGGAGTGGACCGCTCTAATACCACTGATCTAGATTTAAACAGGAACGCAACAAATTACAAATATAACCACAAATACAGAGATGCAGTAGAAATCATACTTCATTTCATTAATGTAAAATACTGAAATATGCCTAGTAACAGAAATGGAAATAAACTAGCTCGGGAGATGGTAGCTTATCCCTGAGAAGAAATGTGGTGGTTACATTCCTCTGAACTGCCTTACAATGAGGCTAAAGGGCCTTTTTATTATTGAACAATAAGAGAAAACCCTGAACAACCAAAACCCTAACCCGAGGAGATGTAACACCAAGAGTTTATGGGCCCCGTTAGGGTTAGTTGGACAACCAACTTCCTAGGGTCGTGACTTGGTCATATTATCTCTATTTGATGCGCATGATACCCCATTGGAAATATCTCTTTGAGGACTACGATGGAAAAGACGATTTTTGGAAAAAATCGTTGGCAGTAGATTTCCAAAACAATGTCATTTAGGGCCTCAAAATGGCTCCAAAAGTTTAGGACATGAAAAACTGCTAAAAATAGTAAAATATGCTATAATTAATCAAACTGAAAGAAACAATGGTGGGGGTCCAAGTGGAATTGGTGGGTGGGCACCAATATCCACCTGGATCAACATATCCCACATCCTTTCATATAACTAGCTAACTAACATGATACCAATGAACTAGCACAGTGCTAGCTAGAAACTATCGTGCTCAGCTCTTCGAAGATATTAAAAACTAGAATAAAGGTAAGCCACTCACAAGAAAAAGAAAACAAAAGAAAAAGGTACTTTTCATTCCAATATATTTTTTCTCTTAAGTATAACTCATTAATAAGATATTTAAAAAGGAATAAATTTTTTCTTTTTCTTTTTTTTCAAATAAATTAAAATATTAATATTAAAATAATATTAAATATTATTGTAGAGTAATCTTGAAAATATTTATTATACTATCCTTAAATGATATTTTTGTTAGGCATCACAATCACAAAGACGAAATATGAAGGATAAACATTGAATGCATATATTATTCACATGATATACATTTTATAATACATTCGAGTGACCATTGCATTCCATATTCCAAGGTCTCTTGGACTCCCTTTGACTGCTCACATTCCACACCAACCCTTAGAGGATTAAGTTTCCAACATCCCCCTCTTAATCCAAAGGGGTATGTATGAGTCCAAAATGTTCAAAAATATGGATGGGAGAACTAGGTTAAATGTTCTCACTAAAATGCTAGCATAAGGTGGTGGTTTAAGGATGACCACCAACACTGGAATAATTAGTGTAGTTCCCGAAACTCTTCCAAATATACAAAGAAGTTGAAGCCTTATGCTAGAGGAAGTGCTCCTAATGATTTGAAGAGGGATATCTTCAACTTGGAAAAGGGAGGTATGCAACTTGCATAAAAAAAGATAACCTCAACTTGAAAAGGGAGGTCTCAACCTGTAATGGTTTAAGGATGACTACCAACTCTAGAATGCTTAATGCAATTCCTCAAACTCTTCTAGAAATGACAAGAAGCTGAAGTCTTTTTCTAGAGGAAGTGTCCCCAATTCGTTGAGGAGGAATAAGCTTAACCTCAAAAAGGAGGTCTCAACCTCGCATAGATGGTTTAAGGCTGACCACCAACCAAGGGCATGCTCAGTGGCATCTTTGTCTCTAGCTACAACTCTGAATCTGGTATGGCAGGTTATGGCTTAGGCTCGCCTGATGTGACTTTGAAGCTTTTAGATGGCCATAACTTACACCCATGTCAGATACAAGGAGAGAAGATGAAGATATCTCAACTACAAGACTTTTCAACATTTGAGAACAAATCTTGTTGTATGAGAAAAATATCTTCTTGGTCGTTGAAGCCCACTACCAAGAAGCGATCCATCCAATATGAATCTGTGTTCTTGCAGGAGGCTTGTTTTTGAAGAATCTGTGTGAAGAATGAATACATTAACCACAATGCTTGCACAAATGAAGATCTAGACAATGATCTTTCATATCGCGAACTCAATCACAATTTCAACATATAACATTCTGTTGTTGTTGTTGTGAAAGAGGAGCAGAATCTAGAATAGCTGAAGGTGAACTGTCATGAAGGAATCTAAAACTTTGAAGCTAGATGGGCTTCGATTAATCTGGAATATGAAAGGACACATCGTTGTCATGTCCAAGACTAGTTCTATGCTTGTTATGGATAAGCTCTTCCCAAGGTCTGATGCATGGCTTGGGAAGTGCATATTGAACTTTTGCATTTGCAAGTAACTCTGGTGCTGCATTGGGAACTGGATCTGAATCAACTGTAAGATTATTGACTTGATGACTTTCTCATTGTTGATGGGTGTCTGCCTCAATGTTTTGAAGAGAAATAGGTTCAGAATGATGACTCAGTTGTTGTAATTCTTCTCGTTGAAGCTGAGATTCAAGCTATAAAAAATCTATCTTTTCCTGTGCATTCTACAGACATGTTTTAATATCACAGAGAGTGTTTTTGTTGATTTCCACCATCTCATAAATAGTTGAACGAGTGAGAATATTTAAGAACTCTAATACATCACCAATCAGAGCCATTTAGAACAGAAGTATTAGTTGACAATCGCAATGATTACAAAGATTTTCCAATATCCACTGCAATCAGAACTTTACTCTCTCTTTAGCATAAAATATATCTTTATGATACTTGTATAACATGCAACAAACTAATCCAATTAAATCTCAATACACATACCAATTCAACACGGTGTATGCCAATGTTTGCAACTTCACAATGCAAAGAAGGGATATTTAACCATAGGCTGCTTCAACATGGAGCTTTAAGATTGTTCAACACTCCAACTTAATGCACCAATGTTGCTTCAACACTCAATGCACTGAGGAACAACACAATAAATAGGACGCTAATGCATTCTCCAAGTGACAATACTTCTATGTCGCTTCTTACTGCATATACATATTCAGACACACAAAGATATCTTGTTCATGAAGTTCCAAATCCTCCCCAATTTGCATCTAAGATAGTGCATCATGAGTCATATTTGTTGTCATAAATCTATAGTAGAGGGTAAACATAAGGTTGTAGAGGATCAACTCTGAGATCTTATGAATGCAAAAAATGTTACAAAAGAAATTCTTGTAGTAGAAGGTAAGTCACAATGTTCTCAAGTACGCAAGAGTCACACTTTTTTTTTTTTGGTGCATTGCAGTGGTTCTGCAACATCAAAAGATACTCTCTGGGATTTTCACTAGAAACCTTTGGTCACAAATAATCAAAGAAGAGTAACCTCCAAATGTGGGAGACCCAACTACATAAATGTTGTTATACGTTCAAAAAACCTTCTCATAGTATTGTTTTGATCTTTTCTACAAGAACCACAATGTTGGCAACAAAAAATTCTCTGTCCAATCAAGTGGATGAAAAAGTACTAAATACAGGTGAGTCTAAAAAAGTGGTGGAAGGTGAAGGAGTTCCAGATGCAAAAGGAGAACTTTCAAAGGAAAAGGATGGTAACTGGTTGTTTATAATTTCAAAGCGCATGAGATAAGAACAGGTTCAAAATGCATTGAAACTATTTTTTATCTCACCCAAAAGTACGTGGACCCCTAGTTCAAACATTGTAGCATACAGTGGCTCCACTAATTACAACACCAACAACCCCATTGGTTCAACCAACCAATTTCACTAGACACATATGGTTATTGTTGTAGGATTTCTCACTGCAACGATTTTTGCTACCGGTGTCAGTGTGTTGTTCAAGAATGCAGTTATTCCAAAATTGAAATCTTTGATACGAGAAGTAACTTCTAAAGTTGATGAAACTAAGTGGAAGAAGGCTCTAGAGCCAAGTCCAACTATAGGAGCTACAATTGTTGAAAAAGTTGTTTCTATGGCAACATCTGAGGTAGCTAATGTTAGTCGAGAACTGGTTAAATCAAGAATTGAAGATAGGAAATATTTTGAGGGCCTCCTACACTACGTGGAAGGAAAAATTGAGGAAATGAATTTAATGAAGACTTCTCTTCAGTAACGACACTTTGGGAGTCATTTCATCCATAAAGCTAGATTGGAGAGGAATTTATGAATCAAATTCCAAGAACGTTAAAGTGGATTCTAATGTGTGAATTGTTGATTAGGGGTTAGTGAGGCCTTCATCTGCACCTACAAGTGTTGAGCCTAGTCTATGGAAGCGTTGAGGGAGAAACCCAACATTGATAAGCTTCATTCAGATAAAAATATTTTTCTTCTTCAAAGATAAAAAATGAGCAATAATAATAATCATCGACTAGACAACCTCAGGACATCAATGCGAATGTAATAAATGCAATGTTTGGCATTAAAAGGATGTGAAAGTATTAACTACAATTTGCAGTGACAATGGAAATTCAATCTGGGTTTCGGATGAATAATGAGTAAAGATGGAAGTCACATGTTTGCTTTCCCTCCAATGTCAATCCTTCAAAAAATGGGTTTTCCTTCAACATCTATCCCTCAAATTCATTTCACGAAGGCGTTTGATTAATTGGTCCATCAGGATTCCATGTAAATCCATATGCAGATGACTAATTAACATTTAGTGCACAATAGTGAAATTGTAGCTATTCAAGAATTGAGGGAGATATTCCAGGAATCTCAGGATCTGTTACGGTCTAGAGAATGTTGAGAAGTCATTTTCTTATTTTTCACATTCTAAAGCCACTCCTTTTAGGAGAGGTGGTCAAAATTGGTCGAAGTTTCGATGAGCACCAAGAAAAGGGCCTACTAGAACAAAATAGCTAATAGGGGCCACTTTTGAATTAATTTTCAGAAAACTAAGCAACATGGGTGCAAGAAAACGCCAGAGAATAGTGCAGAAAGCATTGAGGAGATTCCAGGCCCGACAAGGACAGATAAACGGTTGCAGATACAATGGGCACATAAAAATAACTCATAATGGTCTAAGAAAAAACTCACATGGACGAAAACGTTGGTTTACAAATTAATAAGCATATCTTAGACCAATTTCTCTTCTTGGTGGAATTGGTATCAATTGTCATGTAGAGAAATTACGGGCCAGGATGGCAAGACAAATGGATCGAATTGGAGCAGGGCAAGAATACGCCTACAACTCTGATACCATGTTATATATCACCATGGTGAAGACCAAATATTAAGAATAAGCATTGAATACATATATTATTTGCATGATATACATTTTATGATACATTGGAGTGACTATTGGATTCCATATTCCAAGGTCTCTTGGACTCCCTTTGAGTGCTCACATTCCAAGGTGATGTTAGCATTGGTTCATGATGACAGCTAGCTTATGTTGGCATTGATGTCAACCTTATGTAGTCTAGGTAATTATTAGATGCCTTCACTATAGCATGGTTTTCCATTAGTTGACTTGGCATTGAGATGGTTATGTTGGCATTGATGTCAACCCTATGAGGTCATGCACTTATGTCAACCTATCATGATGTAGATTGTTGATGGAGCAATAGGTTTATGTTGGCATGTGTTGGAATTGATATTGATCATATGATGATGGAAGACTTGATAACTTGTTGCAGTGGGATGGTCTTGTGATTATGATGGGGATGTGCTACAATGTATTGCAGGTCTGTCATAATTGTTGCAACATGTGCAGATGTTTGTTGAAGAGTGGAGGATTTGTTGGTAGTCTTGCCAACCTATGTGTTGGCCTTTTAGGTCAACGTGGAAATGACACTTTGGCTACTTTTTTATGGTTATCATAGACTTTCCATGGGTTTTTAGAGGTTCTACAACATTATGAGATGCCCCTCAAGTAGATAAACATGTCTTGGAAGTTTGGAGTTGATCAAAAGCAAGATCAGGGTTGTAAAACTCTTGATAAAACTTAGTTTTGAGAGGCATACATAGGTCTTGTGAAGTAAACAAGTGTATACCTAGGCTTTATGAAGGAAAGTAGTGTATATGTCGTGAAAGTGAATTTCTCTGCATTCCTCACACAGATCGGGAAAAATTCAGCTTGGTAATTCACAAAAGCTCATAAATTGATTAGTTAAGGTCAAAAATGGTTTGAAAAGGTCCTTCATTGATGTGAACTCATGTAGTGCACAAGTAGTGAGGTAAGTGGATTGACTTGGTCCAATGTTTACACGCTTGATCCTAGCGCCAAGCTCAATTTCTCCCTACAGGTTTTATATTCTTCATTTTGGAGCTTAGTGTTTGATGAAGTTGAGTGTATGTGTGAAACAGAAGGCTACATATAGTGATTATGTTTCAGATCTATTGGAGAGAATAGATGCTTCAGTGTATGAGTGTTAATGGCTGCATAATGAGAAGATCTGAATTATGCTACAAAATAGATCAAATTTCATGCTACTAGAGTAGATATAGTTTGGAGAGTTTTTGTATGTTGTTGGAGTATATTTTGTTGGTGATTCTCACATTTCTTTTGCAAGAGATACTTTTGCATTTGACACATAGCCATTGTGTTGTATGTTTCTAATTGTAGTATGCAACAATTATATTCTGATGTGAGGGTTTGATATTATTATTGGTGATGATATTGAAGATTTGTTGTGGCCATTATTTTGCTATATTTAAGAGAACATATTTGTGGTATTCTATTTGATTGATTTGACGAGATTATCTTGCTGTAGAGTGTGTATTACAGATATGAATTGAGTTGAGAAGAAAGTCTTGCGATCTAGTTTGAAAATAGATGAAAGGAGGCCCATATAGAGTAGAGGAGCAGTGACTTCATGGATGTGGAGCTGTGATTGTGAAGTTTTAGCAAACATAACAATTTATCCATCCAATGGTAGTTGGATAGTCCAATCGGAGGTGGGCGAGGATCGATTGATCGTGGTGGATTTCAACGGATGATAGTTTGTAGATCCGTGGAGAACATAGGCTTCTGATTTGATCAGTAGAATCAAGTCTCTAGGCTGATGAGAGTGAGATGATTCAGAGCAGCACAATAGTAGTAAGGGTGATTTTTTTCCCAGTGAACGGTTTGCCACCAGATATCTTGTGTCTCATGTGTGATGATGTTTTTTTGGTTGTGCTTTGATGGTTTGCATTTAGTATATGTTTCTTATATTTTTACATGTTTATTGTGTACTCATACGCTGTTAACGTATTGTGAGTTGCTGCAATAACAAGTGTGTGATTCAATTGAGAAGTAATAAAAGGAAAAAAATTGTAATAAGTCATACTACTGATTCACCTCCCCACCTCAATAGTGCTCAAAGGTTTCCAACATTCTCTCCATGGGACAAAGAGTAGCTTTCATAATGAGATGTTATCCCCTCCAAGTGGTTTCAAATCCCAGGGTTGGATATCTTTGAGTCATTATGATAAGGCTCAAAGAGTAGACTCCCCCTCTTTCTAAGTGATAATGGTTTGGTATATTTGGCTTATGGGATTTCACTCAACGGCTAGGCTCCCCCAACATTTATAAGTCTTGACCCTTTTTAAGTCATAAATTCCTGTAGCGCCCGCCTGCCACCTTTGAGAAATATTGACTCTTACTAACTCATAAATTCCTGTAGGCTCCCCCTCCCTAGAGAAGTCTCAGTGCCCCCCTGCCACCTTTGAGAAATATTGACTCTTACTAACTCATAAAATCCTGTAGGCTCCCCCTCCCTAGAGAAGTCTCAACTCTTGCTAGCTCCCCCACCTTCGAGAAGTCTTGGCTCTTACTATCTTATAAATTCTTATAGGCTCCCGAAACAAGAGAATTTCAGGCCCTTACTAAGTCGTAAATTCTCAGTATATCGCACTTACTCGTTGTTGGATATAATCATGTTTTTATAGTGGAAGTGGCGAGGTTTGATCTTGGGCCTTGTTGAGATTACTCCAGCTAATTAATTTCTAGATTCACCATGGTATTATTAAAAAAAATGAAAAAGTTTCTT